>JBBBDQ010000242.1:3202500-3325000 GCA_037127315.1 Ascarosepion bandense
GCTTTCTCTTTTCCAATCTTTTCACTCTTTTCTTTTTTATTTTTTTTCAATTGAAGGAGATAGACTGAACTGTCGCCCGGTTCACACTCCACCCACGTCTATTGAACAGGTGAAGAGGCTCATCCCTTGTTCCCTGTTTAGGATGCGTTTTCTGGCTTTCTCTTTTCCAATCTTTTCACTCTTTTCTTTCTTTCTTTTTTCAATTGGAGTAGATAGACTAATTGGAGTAGATAGACTAAACTATCGCCTGGTTCACACTCCACCAACGTCTATTGAACAGGTGAAGAGTCTCATCCCTTGTTCCCTGTTTAGGATGTGGTTTCCGGCTTTCTCTTTTCCAAATCTTTTTACTCTTTTCTTTTTTTTCAATTGGAGTAGATAGACTGAACTATCGCCCAGTTCACACTCCACCCACGTCTATTGAACAGGTGTAGAGGCTCATCCCTTGTTCCCTGTTTAGGATGTGGTTTCCGGCTTTCTCTTTTCCATTCTTTTCACTCTTACGTAGCCCCCTGCACACCAGTGGCCTTACCGCCTTGCCCGGGGTGATATGATTAAAAAAAAAAATATCTATCTACTTATCCATAAGAATCTGTTCAGATCTATCTATGTATTTATGTGTGTGCGTTTCCGAGACTATCTATCTGAGCAGACAGTAGATCAAACATTACATATGTGTGTGTGTGTGTGTGTATAATCAAACATAAAAGTGCCAAAAATTAAATAGATTGTTACCACTTCATGTTGACATCGCTGTTCATATTGTTTATATTCACACACACACATTCTCCCAGATATTGACCACTTTTATCCTATAAATATTGCATACCTTAAAATTATATTTTATCCTATATATATATATATATATATAGCATAAAGATAATCCACGTATACTGTCTTAATATGTATAGGAAAAACACCTAAAAGGTGTAAGTTAAAAATGTATTTTTTTTTACAGTATTTTTTTATTTCTATTATTATATATATATATATATATTTGATATTTCAGACCGGCCTTGGCCTTTCTGCATCACATGACGGACACTTCTCATGACAGACACTTCTATTTTAAATTTTAAAATCATTTGTTTCTGATGAAAGGCCGAGGCCGGTCCGAAATATCAAATATATATATATAATAATAGAAATAAATACTGTCAAAAAAATACATTTTTAACTTACAACATTTTAGTAGTTTTTCCTATATATATATATATATATAGATCTGTGTTGTATTTCTAATTAAGACATATTTAATTATATACATATATATATATATATATATATATATATATATATATGTTTAATAAGTCCATTTAGCATTTATTGAATTATATACAATAATAGCACTAGTTGTATTTTGAGGGTTTTTAGCTAAGTTCTGCTGGCCTAAAAATGTTCAATTACTTTATATATATATATATATATATAGTCATCCGCAGACAGATCTGTTTCACTGTATCACAGCTCATCAGTACAATTAGACATCTGATTGCTTTTATCCAGGACTGAAAGCTGACCGAATGAGCATCAGTCAGGAATTCTATCTCTGAGATATGGCCGCTTGGTAGAAGTTCAGACTTTTAGCATGTGATATATCATGTATGCACACGCCAATAGCTGAGAGTGTTTCAATTCATTACTGAATGAATGATGCGTAGATGCTAGAGTAGCTACTGTTTTTTCAAATTCTAACATTCTTCCAGTGTGCTCAATCAGGGTGTGGGAGCATAAATAGTCATCAGTAGACAGTTCTGTTTTTGCTCATCAGTACGGTTAGATATCCGATTGCTTTTACCCAGTATTGAAACTTGACCAAATGAGCGACAGCCAGTGATTCTACCTCTGAGCTATGGATGCTCGGTAGAAGGAGGCAGACTTTTAGCATGTGATAGATCATATATATATATATATATATATATATATATATATATGCAAACTTTAATCTACAAACATTGAAATGCAGTGTTGCAGTGTCAATTTCTATCTACAGTCCTCCTGCATTTCTCTTCCTGCTTATTAATGATGTTTCAACAACCAGTAAGCTCTTTTTGTCTTACAAGGTAGTGATGTCAAATGACATCACTACCTTGTAATGAAACTGATTATATATAGATATATGTATATAGTGTGTGTGTGGTCAAAAAGAAAGGGAAACATTTTACACATTTGGACATATGAATCAGTACTGTATAGCGACCAGTTTAATGTCACAAATGATTATATATATATATATATATATATATATATACTGTATAGCGACCAGTTTAATGTCACAAACTGATTATATATATATATATATATATATGCTTCCTTTATTTTCGCCTTTTTTTCAGGTAGATGATACTATTATATTTGTATTACTGGTGAGTATGGTATGAATCGTGTTTTGTAGGTCTCCATGTCTATTTAAATAAAATTTAATAGAGCTGTGGTTAGTGAGTTATAACATAAGACTTCTTGTTAAACATGTTGTAGTATCTCCAATATAATTATTTATGACTTTGGAGTGATCAGGAACACAGTTTTTTAAAGGACATGCAATTTCATAAATAATATAGATTCTCTGTAATTTAGATCTTGCATGTGAATTATTTTATATATTGATGTGATTATTGTAAATCAGTTTTTGGTCATCTGTGAAACCAATAAATTGTAAACGCAAATTCTACTCCATCAGCTTCTTTTCTCACACTTCCCGCCTGTGGAATTCCCTTCCATTTACTTGCTTTCTCGACAGCTACAATCTTCAGGAATTTAAATGTAATGTCAATAGTCATCTCCTATCTCACTAACCTGCATCCTCTCTCTCATGCTTCTTTCTCCATCCACTCCTTTCTCATGAGTATTTTCATCCTTTTCTTACTGACTTCCTGACACACCCTATAACCTGTCACTCTTTCTCATAACTTTCCTCCTATATAACCCCCTGCAAAAGTGGCAGTAAAATGCCTTATTTAGGGCGATATGATTATTAAAAAAAAAAGATGGATAAATAGATAGATAACCCAACAGCTACAATCTCCAAGAATTTAAATGTAAAGTCAATAGTCATCTCCTATCTCACTAACTTGCACTTTCTCTCTCATGCTCCTTTCTTCATCCATTCCACTCTCATCAATATTCTCATGCTTCTCTTTCCCTCTTTCTGACACCCCCTGTAACCTGTCACTCTTTGTCATAACTTTCCTCCTATGTAACCTCCTGCACAACAGTGGCAGTAAAATGCCTTGCTTGGGGACGACACAATTATAAAAAAAAAAAAACACAATTGTATTAAAAAGTGCTCTCTTTATATATCAAACATATATTGATGAAAATGGATGAAATATGAAGCTAAACGTTATTGTTACAATGTCTGAGTAATTATGTTGCTGAGACATCAAAGATATGGAAGGAATATAAAAGATGAAGATAAAACAAGGCAAAGATAGAAATGAAGTGTAAAATAACAGAAAAATCTCAGTTTCTTTTCATTGAGCTCTGCATGATATTTAGAGTAAACTATTATTGCTTTGCAGCAGTGTTGGTCTCAAGTCAACAATAATCCTTGGGGAATTCAATAGCATTTGGAAATATCACTCCAAACAAATATACACTAGGCTTCAAAAGAAATAAGACCCTAATCTGTGGCAATTTTTGCTGGGTGTATTCACTAATCATTCTTGAGACAAGCTCCATGTTAATAGCTTACAAATATCAGCAATAGAAGTGAGAAAGAAGAAATACAGATGAGTAGAAAATAAAGAAGAGAAATTAAAAGAAAAGAAACAGAAAACAATGAAAAAAAGACAACAAAAATAGTGTTAAAATAGAGCAGGAGTTGAGAGTTGAAAAGAAAATAAATGAAAAAAAAACGAACAGAGAAAATAAAAAACATTATAATGGAAAGAAGATCTTGTAAGAGTGAAAGGAGAATGAATAAGAATAGAAAAAAGAAGAAAGAATGAGAAAAAATAAGAATAGAAAATACAAGTGAGAGTGAAAAATTAAGAAATTTAACAAAAAAATAAAAAACTCTTGGAAGTCAAAGGAAAGATATGTGATATGAGTATTTGGAAGTGAAGATATGACATTATGATTATTTAACATTGTAAGACAAGTTGAGTATATCAGAGCATATTATATGATTTTATAATATTCTGAGTACGTTATGACAAAGAAAGCACAGATAATGCAAATAAGAGAGAGTGGGGATGAAAGGAGAAAAAAAACACAAGAAAAAGTTGAAATATTTGGATATTCAGTTGACATAAAAAAAAAGTTTAAATACCTGGGAAGTGTTTAAACAAAAGGTGAAAAGTGCAACACAAAGATTTGAAGAAGCTGAGTAAAGTATTAAGACACAGGAAACTTTCACTAGAAACAAAGAAGAGAGTACTAGATTTCTATGTGATGGCAGTTCTTCAATATGGCAGTGAATGTTGGACAATATCAACAAAGATGAAGGAAAAACTTGAAGCAGTTGAAATGTGGTTCTACAGAAGGATGCTGTAGATATCATGAACCAAACATGTGAGCAATGATGAGGTTTTGAAAAGAATGAAAATGAAAAGGAAATTAATATTGAGCATCAGGAAGAAACAACTAAAGTTCCTGGGACATGCAATAAGGAAGGAGGGCTTGGAGAACCTGATACTAACAGATCAGATAAAGGGAAAAAGAGACAAAGAAAAGCAGCAGATAACATATTTGAAGAGCCTGAGCAGGTGGATGACAGAACGGGGGTTGCGTGGTATTACAGGAGAAAATGTGCTCAGAGCCACTAGGGATAGGGAGATGTGGAAGGACATGATCGCCTATGTCTTGAAAGGACAAAGCATATAGAAGAAGTCCAGAATTTCAGAACAATTTAAACAAAGAAGAAAAGTATTTAAAAAGAAAAGTAAAAAAATTAAAGAAAAATAAAAAAGGGGAAAGACTGAAAAGATTCTTGAATGTCAACAGAAAGAAAATGAAAGAGAAAAGGAAAAAAAAACAGAAATAAAAAAAAAAGATCAAAGAGAATAATTATGATATACTGAATTGTTTTAATGCTACATTTTTCTTTTCCTCCAATAAATTAGTTTAGCTTTAGAAATAACTGGAAATTGTTTACATAAACTTGGACTTAGTCTATTACAGATTGATCTCCTGATAAGGGATGTTGTTTAGACAATAATTAAAAACACTTACATTTTGTATACAACATATTTTTTAAAACTATTACAACTTAATTCACAAAATTTACAAATACAAATAAATGAAGAAATTTCAGTATTTTTTATGTTTGGAAAAAATTTAATGTTTGGAGTAAATTTGAAGCAAATCTTCTGACATCCAAAGTATAATACTGTTTCATTTCAGATGAAGTGAGGATGTGAGTAGGTATTCTTAATTTTTTAAAATAAAGTATACCTACCATGAGGCTCAAAAACCACTGAAGGTAGAGGGTTGCCGAACAAGATGTCTGATGTGAATTTAAGGGGAGGTAGAAAGAGGTAAATATTATGAGGATGAGTAGGATCTGTGACATTATAATAAGGTAGATAAAAAACCTGACATTATGATAGAACAATATGTGACATTATGATAGGACAAGATGAATAGTGACATTACGATAGGACAAGATGAATATGTGACATTACGATAGGACTAAGATGAATATGTGACATTACGATAGGACTAGATGAATATGTGACATTACGATAGGACTAGATGAATATGTGACATTACGATAGGACAAGATGAATATGTGACATTACGATAGGACAAGATATGTGACATTACGATAGGACAAGATATGTGACATTACGATAGGACAAGATGAATATGTGACATTACGATAGGACAAGATGAATATGTGACATTACGATAGGACTAGATGAATATGTGACATTACGATAGGACTAGATGAATATGTGACATTACGATAGGACAAGATGAATATGTGACATTACGATAGGACAAGATATGTGACATTACGATAGGACAAGATATGTGACATTACGATAGGACAAGATGAATATGTGACATTACGATAGGACAAGATGAATATGTGACATTACGATAGGACAAGATGAATATGTGACATTACGATAAAACAAGATGAACATGTGACATTACGATAAAACAAGATGAATATATGACATTACGATAAAACAAGATGAATATATGACATATAATAAAACAAGATAAATATATGACATTATAATAAAACAAGATGAATATATGATATTATGATAGAACAAGATGAATATATGTCATTATGATAAAACAAGATGAATAGATGACGTTATGATAGAACAAGATGAATAGATGACGTTATGATAGAACAAGATGAATATATGTGATAGAACAATATCAATATATGTGATAGAACAATATATGTGATAGAACAATATATGTGATAGAACAATATATGTGATAGAACAATATATGTGATAGAACAATAATATGTATGAACAATATAGATAGAACAATATATGTGATAGAACAATATATGTGATAGAACAATATATGTGATAGAACAATATATGTGATAGAACAATATATGTGATAGAACAATATATGATAGAATAATATAGAACAATATATGTGATAGAACAATATCAATATATGTGATAAAACAATATCAATATATGTGATAGAACAATATCAATATATGTGATAGAACAATATCAATATATGTGATAGAACAATATCAATATATGTGATAGAACAATATCAATATATGTGATAGAACAATATCAATATATGTGATAGAACAATATCAATATATGTGATAGAACAATATCAATATATGTGATAGAACAATATCAATATATGTGATAGAACAATATCAATATATGTGATAGAACAATATCAATATATGACATCATGATAGAACAAGATGAATATATGACATCATGATAGAACAAGATTAATATATGACATTATAAGTAGTATATCTTAATGTGATATCTATATATGTGACATATAAGAAAACAAAACTACAACATTATGAGTATCTAACATTGAATGAGAGACTACTTCTTTAAAATTATTTCATCTAAAGAAAGGTAATAAAACCATGGAAGGAATCAAAGAAAAATAACATTAAGAAGAGATGATGAAAGAATGAAATTCAAAGAGACAGATAAATTTAATTTTCTAAAGATCAAAGTTGATTGCAAACTAAGATGTCATCAGAGAGTTTCACAAATTGGAAGTGTAAATGAAGAAACATTTTGCATAGAATATATGGTTACATCTAGCAACTTCAACTGTGATGAGACCTAGCTGACAACCTAGTACCGCACTTAAATTCATTAAGCTGAGGTATCAAATCAGGAAATTCATCAGACCAATTACCATAATATTTATAGAAAAGTCACAGGGAAGCTACATTATGATAGTGGGAAAGTGGCAGAGGCTGAGATATCTGATTAGGACTGATAATATTTTTGAATTTTGTTAAGAATCTCTAAATATACAGCAGAGACACCAGACTATATGTGGTTACAATATTGAATGCCTGGATGAATGGTACACTTTTAAATCTGTTAGATAAATTGTTTTCTATGACACAGTGAACTAACTTTCCTTGCAGTAGGCCTAGCAATTGATTTAATGTAATCTTTCCATTTTATGTCAGTGGAAATCATTAGCCCAAGTAGGCACAATGAGACACCTTCTTGCTGATGGAAGGCAAAAAGAGTTCTCTCAGACAATTAAGGAGTGAAAAATTGAAAGAAAAATTATTAAAACATGACAGAGATATGCAGAAGATTTTAAAAGAAACTTCATATCTATTGAGCAAAACTTAATTATACAAGGATAAGTATCATCTAAATTTTATGAAATGAGAAACCGTTGTGGACCAGAATAGGTCCGGAAGAAAACACAACTCGGGTATTAGTGTAACAAAGATATAATTATGAAAAACAAGTAAAAGTATTACATGTTAGGCTGATTGCCAAGTGGAGACCAACTCAACTTCTCTGTCAATCATCAATTGCTGAACATCTACTTGAGTCAGTCTTCTAATATTTATAGTCATGAGAAGAGTTCATTATGGTACAACGGGTAGGTCTCATAACAGAAACAATATAAGAAAAGAAAAAAGATGAAAATTTCATTATTTTTTTTTAGAATAAATATTTTTTTTATTTCTTATAATAAATTCATTTCAAGAATTACTTCTTCTATGTGCCTTGTCCTTTCAGGACATAGGCGATCATGTCCTTCCATGTCTCCCTATTCCTGGTGGCTCTTAGCAAACTTTCTCCTGTAACATCTTGCAACCCCCGTTCTGTCATTCACCTGCTCGGGCCCTTCAAATATGTTATGCATCATTTTTTCCCTCTATCTGACTTGTTAGTATCAGGTTCTTCAAGCCCTCCTCCTTCATTGCATGTCCCAGGTACTTTAGTTGTCTCTTCCTGATGCTCAATATTAATTTCCTTTTTGTTTCCATCTTTTCCAAAACCTCATCATTGCTCACATGCTTGGTTCATGATATCCACAGCATTATTCTGTAGAAAATAATAACTTAATTTGTTTAAATATTACTTTATTTCTGAGTCAAGCCAGAAGAGTCATCTGGATAAATATTGACAGGTTTTCTTTTTCAGAAATTCATGTGGAATCTATTTTCCAACCTGAATTTTTTTCTTAGACTTGTAAATTATTTACTAAAACTGACATATCTAGCTTTTTTGCAAGTTTATGCATTGATTGCTTGTATTTTTCAATAATTTCCTTTATTTTACTACAGGGTACACAATAATAAAAAAGCTGTAAATACAGAAATTCATGAGATAAATTGAAAACTGGTGATAAATAATGTGACTGAAAAATTCAGGAAGAATTTCTGCACATTTTGTCAGTCTCCATGTCAGATGCTCTTTGAAAAGTATGATTACTTGACACTCAAAATCAGTGAGTTGTTTAGCCATATGTGAAGGGCAGAACAAATGACATAAGTTGTCTGCATGTAACCTTTAAATGATGAATCACATGATCAAGCAGAAATTAATCAATTATAAAGAATCAATCACATTTAAGTAATTACGTGAGAGTCAGATGATTATTCAAGGTCATAAATATTCATTCAAGCTTATTCAAGGTCAATGATTTCTGAAAGTTAAAAAAGTGATAATAAATTTTTCATTTTTTTACTGGGCACCCTGAACTTTTCAAGATTTTATATATTTTAAAGTTTTATTTGAATTTGTGCTCAAAGTTCTTTTCAAAATTCAAAAATTCTTATTCATATTGAATGTTTGAGCCTTCTGCATGTTCAGCTTCAGAGATCTACTGGCTCATCTCTAGTACACTTTCTACCTGATTAAACAAAAAGAGGGATCAATATTAAATTTGCATCTTATATGATTTCTATTAAAGGAAAATTAGCACTTTTTTTTACAAACAATTCTTGAAGAGTATACATATTAAAGTAATAAAAAAGCATATTAAAATTAAGGATGTTTCTAAGATGTCTATAACATTGTGTTTATTGGTATTTGAAACTTCAATCAATCTCATATTCCCTCATCATCAGCAGCCATTGTTCAACCTAGTGTTCCTTCATGACATATGTGATCATGGCCTTCTACATTGTCCTCTCCCTAGTGGCCCTCAGCATACTTTCTCCTGTTACCTCACCCTGCCATCCACTTGCTCAAGCCCCACAAGTATGTTATGTTATGCATTGCTTTTCCCCAGTCTCTTTCCCTCTATCTGTGGTTATCAGATTCTCCAAGCCTTCCTTCCTCATTAAATATACCAGGAACTTCATTTTCATTCTCTCCAAAACCTCATCATTGCTTACATGTTTGGTCCATTGCAAGTTCATTGCTGGATAAATACATTTCATAAATTCTTCAATCATAACCATGTCTATATTCTTCTTGCTACCTCTAAATCATCAGTCTTGACTTTTTCTACTGTATTTACTATGTATTGAGAACAAAAAAGCAGCCTTTTGCTTCATCTGTTATTCTTTCTTTTTCAAAATGTTCTACCTAACATATTGGTAAATAGCTTTTCATCATATTTTTGTTCAATGCTTTCCACCCTATATGCTATTTTAAATCATTTCAGTACTCTATTATATTATCACTTGTTCTAAATATATTCTTAGACTTTTCCATTTAACCATCCTTTGTTTTTATGACCTTTTCAAAAATAGTCTCATCAGATCAAGACTCATATCGATATCATGCATCACATCCAAATCAGTCATAAATATCAATGTTATCAGCTATATACAACCATTTTCTCAAATCAATGATTAAAAATGGTATCACGCAAATGAATCATTTATATTTAAAATAGGCAATCCTTCATCAGAGCTTATAGACTGGCACAAACACAAAAAACTAAAAAACACATCACTTGAAGACTTACAAAAGCAACAACAACTAAAATGGTTAGCTCATTTAACTACAGTCTGTCGTCTGAAGTTATTATCCAAATCACATAGACTCAAATTTGCTTTAGAAAATTTTTGTCAAATTTTAAATCAATTTAATTTATGTCAGAACAAAACATCAGTTAAATATTTTTATATTTTTTAAGCAATTCTTGTAAATACTATAGTACCTTCATGTGTCACACTCTAGAGAGTGAGATGAATGAACACACAGACACAAAAGATTAAATACTGAAACACTGGATGATGTACACACAAATACACATGATATATTAAAGAAAACATTGAACAGGAAACATAAACAAAAAGAGAATTACTGTAAAATATATATCATCTATTATAAAAAATGAGAGGGAGAGATAGTATTATTGTGCTTATATCATTTTTGTGCTTTAAGTAATAATTTCACCTCTTTCTTTGCTATCTTCATCTTGATTCTCCTTCAACTGAGAAAAATATTTTTCAACTGTTTATTTTATCTAATCAGTCCTTCAATTCTCACTGTTAACAACGTAAGTCATAGTCTTTATATCATGATACAGTAATAGCTACCTAGGTACCTGTGTGTGTCATGCCACTGCTGTAATGAATGAAATTAAATATGTCTTGTTAATACATTATATTTCCAGAGAAAATTATTGTAATTGAAGAAAAAGTACAACAACAAATAGAGGCAGCAAGAGAACAGCAGCGAAGAAGACGAGAACGATTACGAGCAGAAGAGATACAAGCAATCCGTAAACATAATAGAGAACGAATGCAAGCTAGCAAGAATGATATGAATGAAGAAGAGTGAGAACTTTATATTTATGATTGTTATTGCAATATTTTGCTAAATTTGTTAAGTTCAAATATTTAATGATACAATAGGGGAATTTTTAAAGATATTTTATTATCATAGAATTTGCCATGTGTTTATTCGATTACTAACAGAAGAATTAAAATTCATCAGAAGATTAGAATATGAAAACTATGAAATTTTCAAAGGTTAAAACTAATACAGTATGAATTTGATCAGTGTTACTATTTGTAATCTCACAGTGTGTCTTTACAAAATACTTTTCTCCATATTTCTAGTATTGTATAGATAAAGAATATTCATATCAATACATTTATTTTCCTGCTTCTATATATGAAAGGAGCAGAGATTTAAAATAACAGAACCAATTTTTGCTTATAGAATCTTAATTTCGAAATATCATTTATGTGTGGTGTCCCTTGAAGATCTAGGCAATCATGGCCTTCCATATCTCTCTATCTCTAGTGGCTCTTAGCACATTTTTTTCCTGTTATCCCATCCAAACTCTACTTTGCCACCCATTTGCTCAAGCTCATCAAGTATGTTATGTTTTGCTTTCCTCTGTCTCTCCTTCTATCTTACCTGTGAGTATCAGATTCTCTAAGCCCTCCTTCCTCATTACATGTCAACTGTCTTTTTCTAATGTTAAGTATTAGCATCTTTTCATTTCCATTCTTACCAAAGCCTCATTATCGCTCACATGTTTGGTCCATGGTATCCTCAGCATCCTTCTGTAGAAACATATTTCGGTTGCTTCAAGTCTCTCCTTCATCCTTAAGGAGATTGTCTAGCATACACTGCCATACTGAAGAACAGAACAAAGATTATTTCACTTTAATTATAAATAATTATTTTTAACAATCTTGTTATTGTTTTTTTTTCATTCTTTTTTACTGCCTGTTCTGTTTTTCAAATCTCTCTCTCTTCATTTCATATTCATTCTATCTCTTTGTTCTCTGTTTTTTACATCTTTTTTTTCTCTTTGTTAATATTTTCTAAACTTAGTTTAATCTAGCCCAAGGAAACAAATGTAAGTATTTCCAGTAAGAATTGAACTCCTTTCATTTATAATAATCTGTAATATTAGCTTGTTAACCATCACATCATAGTGAGGCTTGCTTTTTTTTCCAGTTTCTTTTTAAATTTTCTTTCAATCTCTCTTGATTTTTTCAATTCTTTTTATTTAATTCTATTTTTTTTTTACTTTATTTTTTTTTGTTTTTCTTTGTCTCTCTATTTTTTGAACTTTTTCTAACTTTAATATGACTTTCATTTTTCTTTCTTTTTTTTCATTCCCATCATATCTTCTTTTCTCTGAATCATCATCTCATTCATTTTGTTCTCTGTTAATGCAATCTTTATGACTTGTCTTTCTTATTCAATACCTTTTTACTTAGCCAAATATTAAAGATATTTTAATTAATTTTCATTCCTTCTAAAAAAATTTTTACCAACATAAGAGTATTCACATTTTAAAAGCTTTCTTTCTACTGAAATAATTATTCTTTTCTTTTTCTTCCAACATAATTATATTAATTTTTCTTTTGATTTCTTTTCTGTGTTCCATTTCTACCAATGATGACCAACATTATGTGAACAAACTTCTTTTAATTTGAACTAACTAAGTGAAAGAGTTTTAATTTGTTGTAAAACTTTTGTAATTAAAGTTTAATCATTTTGGTAGACATTTATTTCATAAAGAGAATGTTATATGAACAAAATTTATAATATTTGTAATAATTTCAAATTATGCCATTAACATATCAACATTGCTGGTGTACATTTCTGCATAGTTTTTTATTGGAGTTCCAAGCTGTGATCTAAATGCTAAGGTCATTGTCACTTTGGGAGAGAAAATAACATTATTTTTATAACATAGCACGTCAATGTTAAAAGCCATAAAAACAATCATTTATGTATAAAGATCAAAATAACCTTAAATAGCGCTATATATACACACACACACACACACACACTACCGGCCATAGTTATTAGGCCACCCCAGTTTTTTTTTTTTTAAATGATGTATTTTATACTATTTCTAAGTGGATAATTCTAAATGAAAATAGAATGGCTCTTTGGTTATTATTACTTTGCAAAATTTTACAAGGCAAGGAAGCAAAGATGAACTTGTCCGAATCACTCTAAATTTCCTTAATTTTTTTAGTAATGAAACTGCAACATAGGTAATTATTAAATATTTATAAATTCATTTGATGAACATGTTAATGTGTATTATTAACGAAAGAACCATTTTATTTTCATTTACAATAATTCACTTGGCAATAAATACTAAAAAATATTATGAAATACATCTTTTTGTAAAAGACTGGGGTGGCCTAATAATTATAGCTGGTAGTATATATATATATATATATATATATATATGGTAATTATAATAATAATGGCATACTGCAACTTTATAGATATCTAGTTGCATTATGCTATTAATTTTATTATTATTATAGTTAGTTTGGTTTGGTTTAAATTTAATGACCCATCAACCATTTTGGTCATTTAAAGGCCAGTCTTTAAAAATAATTTGTTGGTAATATATTTTTCATTCACATAAGTTTTGTTGGTAATATGCTTTACATTCACATGAGTTTTGTTGGTAATATGCTTTACATTCACATGAGTTTTGTTGGTAATATGCTTTACATTCACATGAGTTTTGTTGGTAATATGCTTTACATTCACATGAGTTTTGTTGGTAATATGCTTTACATTCACATGAGTTTTGTTGGTAATATGCTTTACATTCACATGAGTTTTGTTGGTAATATGCTTTACATTCACATGAGTTTTGTTGGTAATATGCTTTACATTCACATGAGTTTTGTTGGTAATATGCTTTACATTCACATGAGTTTTGTTGGTAATATGCTTTACATTCACATGAGTTTTGTTGGTAATATGCTTTACATTCATGAGTTTTGTTGGTAATATGCTTTACATTCACATGAGTTTTGTTGGTAATATGCTTTACATTCACGTGAGTTTGTTGGTAATATGCTTTACATTCACATGAGTTTTGTTGGTAATATGCTTTACATTCACATGAGTTTTGTTGGTAATATGCTTTACATTCCCATGAGTTTTTTTGTTGGTAATATGCTTTACATTCACATGAGTTTTGTTGGTAATATGCTTTACATTCACATGAGTTTTGTTGGTAATATGCTTTACATTCACATGAGTTTTGTTGGTAATATGCTTTACATTCATGAGTTTTGTTGGTAATATGCTTTACATTCACATGAGTTTTGTTGGTAATATGCTTTACATTCACATGAGTTTTGTTAGTATATGCTTCATTCACATGAGTTTTGTTGGTAATATGCTTTACATTCATGAGTTTTCAGCAATATGCTTCCCATTCCATGAGTTTTATTGGCATGCTTTTATTCATGGTTTGTTGGTAATATCTTTACATTCCATGAGTTTGTTAGTAATATCTTTACATCTATAGGTTTGTTGTATGCTTTTACATTCATGAATTTTATTGGTAATATGCTTTACATTCACATGAGTTTTGTTGGTAATATGCTTTACATTCACATGAGTTTTTGTTGGTAATATGCTTTACATTCACATGAGTTTTGTTGGTAATATGCTTTACATTCACATGAGTTTGGTTGGTAATATGCTTTACATTCACATGAGTTTTGTTGGTAATATGCTTTACATTCACATGAGTTTTGTTGGTAATATGCTTTACATTCACATGAGTTTTGTTGGTAATATGCTTTACATTCACATGAGTTTTGTTGGTAATATGCTTTACATTCATGAGTTTTGTTGGTAATATGCTTTACATTCATGAGTTTTGTTGGTAATATGCTTTACATTCACATGAGTTTTGTTGGTAATATGCTTTACATTCACATGAGTTTTGTTGGTAATATGCTTTACATTCCCTTGAGTTTTGTTGGTAATATGCTTTACATTCACATGAGTTTTGTTGGTAATATGCTTTACATTCATGAGTTTTGTTGGTAATATGCTTTACATTCACATGAGTTTTTGTTGGTAATATGCTTTACATTCACATGAGTTTTGTTGGTAATATGCTTTACATTCACATGAGTTTTGTTGGTAATATGCTTTACATTCACATGAGGTTTTGTTGGTAATATGCTTTACATTCACATGAGTTTTGTTGGTAATATGCTTTACATTCACATAATTTTTGTTGGTAATATGCTTTACATTCACATGAGTTTTGTTGGTAATATACTTTTCATTCACGTAAGTTTTGTTGGTAATATATTTTTCATTCAAAAAAGGTTTTTTGGTAATATATTTTTCATTCAAAAAAGGTTTTGTTGGTAATATATTTTTCATTCAAAAAAGGTTTTGTTGGTAATATATTTTTCATTCAAAAAAGGTTTTGTTGGTAATATATTTTTCATTCAAAAAAGGTTTTGTTGGTAATATATTTTTCATTCAAAAAAGGTTTTGTTGGTAATATATTTTTCATTCAAAAAAGGTTTTGTTGGTAATATATTTTTCATTCAAAAAAGGTTTTGTTGGTAATATATTTTTCATTCAAAAAAGGTTTTGTTGGTAATATATTTTTCATTCAAAAAAGGTTTTGTTGGTAATATTTTTCATTCAAAAAAAGTTTTTGCTGGTAACATTCTTCATTCAAGAAAGGTTTTGCTGGTAATATCTTTCATTCAAAAAAGGTTTTGTTGGTAATATTTTTCATTCAAAAAAGGTTTTGTTGGTAATAATTTTCATTCAAAAAAGTTTTGTAGGGAAATACTTTCATAGCATTTTGACCCCAGTTTGGGGGTTAACTATTTATGTGTAGGGCAGTAACTTTTTTTTACTGTTTCTGTAACAAACTTTTTATTATGAGGCAGGGTTGTTAGCCTTGCACTCAAACCCCTAAACCTGGAGGCATGGTGGACCATTCTTGATCCTTGCATTTACAGCACCTGGTATTCCAAACGGTCATCCATCTAAGTACTGTTACTTAACTTTGGTGATCGGACGAAAACCGGTGTATATAGCCGTAGACATTAGTAACCATTACTCATAATTATTATTATAATTACCATATATTTATGTTTTACTTTTGTTTTGAGCAGTTTAGAAAGTAAATATCTAACTGTGGAATACACTTTCATTAGTAACCAATACTCATTATTATTATTATTATTATTAAAGAGAGAGAGAGAGAGTGAGAGAGAGAGAGTGATGGTCAAAAGAAATGTAAATGTATTCAGTTCTCAGTTTTCTTTTTTTTCCATCTATAAATAAAAAAAAACAAATTTATTTAAAAATGTTTAAGGGGAAACATGTAAAATAATTATGAAAATTCAAAGTTTGTATATATGATAATTAAAAAATTCATTATAGTTTCCTTCTCCGTTTTTTAATACTTTCATTTTTTATCTTTTTCATCTCTTACCTCTTACAACTCGCTTCTTTTTTTAATACTTTCTTTGTAAATTGTTTTTCTATTCAGTCAGTCAGTTAAGTGCCACACATGATACATGCTTGGGCGATCATGTCTTGAAAGAGACATAACTGACTGGGCAGAAGATTATCCCGCAGTAGGTTGCCATTGCTTTCTGCGGTAGACTGGTTGTCGACCAAGGCTATAGAACCCAATCTGTCCTGTTATTTAACACATAACTGGAGGGAAGAGGGATTAATATTTTTCCCAAGGGTATTTGCGCGTAAGTGAATGCAAGGAATTCAACTGGAATTCAAACTCGGTTCCCTGCTTTCTCGTTCCGAGCCGATATCCACAGTGCCACATCCTTTTTTTCTATTGCTTTTCTTTAATTTCTTCCCTTTTTACTTTTTCGTAAATATTTAGTTTTCTTTTTTGCACCCACTACTTTTCCAGTTGTCTTCTTTTTTTAATTCTTTCATTTTCAATTATCTTTCTTTCTAATGACTTTCTTTTCTTTTCTTCTATTTTATCTTTTTCTAAACGCTTAGCATTTTTCTTTTTTTATACATCCACTACCTTTTTCAATTGCTTTCTTTTTTAATCTTTTCTTTTATATTTTATAGTTTTTCTTCACTTTTATCTTTTTCCAAATAATTTTCTTTCATTTTTTTCATCTGTTAGCTTTTTTTTAACTTGGTTTTTCTTTTTAAATTTTTTCTTTCTTTAATTTTCTTTCTTCTCTCTATTTCTTCAATTTTCTTTTCTTCTCTCTTCCACCCTGCTACTATCAGCTTTTCGTTTCATTTTTTTTTTCCTCTCTCCTATTTTTCTTTCTTTTATTTTGGTCTTTATTTCTGTAACTTTTTTTTAATTTTTCCTTATGATTTTAAACTCTTACATATACTTCTTTGTCTTTTCCTCAGTCAAACTTTCTCTTATATTAAATCCTATCAGACCTCATTCTGAAAAGACAGCTTAAAAAACCCCAACCTTACACCCACCAGCAGACCAGACCATTCAGTGTTTTGTTGGGGGTCAGCAATACTGACCCACATTGATTTGGTTCATATCATCCACACTATTGTCAGTGGATTGTCATCAGTGACCACTTCTCCATGGCCAGTAGCCTACCTGACCTGTGCTATTTTCTAAGACTCCCAAACTTATGACACCCAACACTTTCACACTTTTGCACAGACTCTTACCATTCACTGCCATTTCCTTGGAGTGTAGCATCAACTTTCACCTCTTGTTGCATGATTGCATCAACCCCTGTCATCCGGTCTATCCTAGGGTGCCTAATAGGTGTGGGGAAGGTCTTGTCAGATAGAAAGGATTCAACAGATATTCAAGGATTACTTATCTAGGTGTATGGAATACATATACAAGTATATGAGTGCGTGATCACTATCTAGAGGTAAATATTGATAATATCCAAACCCTGAATGTAAGGTACCTGGTAGTGCAGGTGATGGATATCATACTACTTTATTATAAGCACATGCTAAGTTTTACTCCTTCCTTTTTGCTTTCATTCCATTAAGGTTCTAAATGCACTGTCCATTTTGCAGAAATCTAATCACAGATAAGTTACAGATATTTTCTTAACTATGGCTTACTGAAAAATGACTTCTAGTATTAATAACAGTAATGGTCTTAACCAAATTTTAACTTATTGGTTATCTATATATATATAAAAGGCAACCTGTGAGTCTGTGTCTGACTGCAAGCTATGCACGCCTACATTTTTTAAGCTACGCCATTCAAACTTTCTAGGGACACATATCTACAGGGAAGCCAGGTCAACACATACTTTTTTCAGCAATTTTCCCTTTTGCACTTTTTAGCCAATGGAGCAGATTGTTTGCATTTGCTTCATAAAACATCTAAGATATAAGATGGTTGCTGAATTACGTTACAAAAATCAAATCACATGTGTCAAACATGACTAAAATATTTTTTATTAAAAAAAAAAATGAGCCTTTACATTTAAATTTTTCTTGTAAAATTAAATGTCTACATTTTTAAATATTCATCAGAATTTCTGAACTGAAAGCGTAATACTTTTTAAATTTCTTATTTCAGTAAAAGAAAATAAATAATTTTTATTTTTATTTTAAATTCATTTAGTCATCAAAAAAATGTAAATATTTTCCCCCGTAATTTTGAAAAAAAAAACAACAAATGCAATGTTGTTTACAGTGTTACACAAAACAAAAGAAAATAGATTTTTAATGGAAATTTTGAACAATTTTTAAACAACAATTTTTTATATACTTATTTTTTATATAACCGAGTCCTACTACTAAAATGTTCTGAGTTGCACGGGCAATGCCGGGGTATAATGCTAGTATTATATATCTGGGGTGCAAATCTTTATTATTTTATAAAAAATGGTTATGGTAATATTAGCCTTTTCAATGTAAGGGAACATTTACTATTCATTTACAAAACAGCCAGTTCTACTTGAGTTATGAGTGGGCCCTTACGGTAAAAAAATGAAGGCAAAATATTTATATTAATATGCCATCTAAAATAATGGCAACATATATATTGATGTACCTACCATCAAGCATCTTACATAAAAACATAACAAAAAAGAAATAATCTAAACCCCTTAGTGTGACAGGAGAGAAACATATATACAAGTGGGCCTGTGCTGTCAAAAATACTGGCAAAATATTTATCTCAATATGCCAACTAAAATGACAGCCACATATATATACTATTGAATACCTTATATTTAAACATAAGAAAGAAAAAATGAAAATAATCCAAACACTAGAGTGTGACAGAATGGATATATATATATATATATGCAAATACCCAATGGTTTTATTATAATATATATCTCTGAGTGAGTATAGAATGAGGAGAGAAAAGAAAAAATTCTTTTCCCATCCAAAACATTAATTTAAAACAGTGCACAATATATGATGTATAGAGCTGTGAATATTTATTATAATGATGTATTGGAGTCCAAACACTGAAACAACCATATGATTGTAGAGAAGAGGACATATATGAAAAAAATTATGTACATGTTCTAAAACATAATATATATATATATATATATATATATATATAGATATTTAATTGTTAAATATAACAGACAATGAATATCTTTTATGTTTAATTATGAGCTGTTCTAAACATCATATTTTGGCTTTACTTTCAGATGAAAATAAAAACAAAAATTGTCTTTATGTTAATGTCCCTGTACATAACCACTCTGAAGATGGCTCATGTGAGCTGAAAGCTTAAAACCTGCATTATAAAAAATATTGAAATATTGGACAATTTTTGTCTTTTTTTTCATCTGAAATTAAAGGCAAAATACAATGTTTAGAACGGCTCATGATAGACATTCATTGTCTGTTATATTTAACAATATATGTTTACAAAATTATCTGCTGCCTCAATACACTACATATATATATATATATATATATATATATATATATATATATATATATACAATACCGGTCATAATTATGAAGCCAACCTAGTGTTTTAAAAAATGATTTATTTCAATATATTTTTAGTATTTATTGCCAAGCAAATAACTGTAAATGAAAATAGAATAGTTATTTTGATAATATTGCACAATAACATGTGCATCAAATGAATTTATAAATATTTGATGAAAGAATGAAGAAAATTTAGGGTGAGTCGAATGAGTTCATCTTTGCTTCCTTGCCTTGTAAAATTTTGCAGTGTAATATTAACAAAAGAACCATTCTATTTTCATTTAGAATTATCAACTAAAAATAGTATGAAATAAATCATTTCTTTTAAAAAACTGGAGCGGCCTAATAATTATGGCTGGTAGTGTGTATATATATATATATATATATATATTCTTCACTACTCAACGGCATAATTATTGCAAGAGATTTAAAGAGTGAACACACAGCAAGAAGTTTAATACCTGGTAGTAAAGAGAATGAACTGAGCCAACGCTGCCTCACTGTTGTCTCTCTCTCTATGAGCATGACAGGAGGGAAATACACATATCCACAAATAAATTGAACACTAGTCTTTATTATAATAGAGAGGATGTTTTTTTTGACTCACTGGCCATCAGGCTGAAATCAAAGTGTATTATCTTCCTTTGGGTAGATAAACTACATTTTATCTCTCAATTTTATTTCTGTCTTTGGAGTGAGCATAGCTCAGTTAAGACTTAGTCTTAAGGCCAAATGCAACTGAAAATATTATTAAGAGGTGCCCAGTCTGGGAGGAACGGTTGCCTGCAGCAGTTATACCAGCACAACTGATGTTCACAGTAGCTGGCCTATTTTTGAAACTGGCCTGAGTGCATGCACACAGTTACCCACAATAAACTGACCTTTTGTCACTTTCTACCAGAATAAAGCAGCAAGTGCAGTTTCTGCTCTTCTCATTTCTAATGACAATATCAACCATTTCCTTATAAGGAAACATTGAACATTCACTGACTGAGCAGCCTGTGTTACATTTGGCTGAAATTTATGAAACCTTTTTATTAATACAATTATTTCAGAGAAATTGATATTTTGAGTTCAGTCACTTTTTTTTGCTCTTTCAGATAGTGCTGAGTGTTTCTATCTTAAACTTTTGCTTGAATTGAGTGTGGAATGTCACCATCTTGAAAGAGTGTGGAATGTCACCATCTTGAAAGAGTGTGGAATGTCACCATCTTGAAAGAGTGTGGAATGTCACCATCTTGAAAGAGTGTGGAATGTCACCATCTTGAATGAGTGTGGAATGTCACCATCTTGAATGAGTGTGGAATGTCACCATCTTGAATGAGTGTGGAATGTCACCATCTTGAGTGTGGAATGTCACCATCTTGAATGAGTGTGGAATGTCACCATCTTGAATGAGTGTGGAATGTCACCATCTTGATGATGCGATTGATTACTCTTCAAGTTAAATGTGCTATACATTTTAGTTGTTGCTGCTGTTGAAAGTTCTCAATTTCTGTGGTTTCTGTTATTTGGTACAGTTCTTTGTTTGTCATTATGTAGCACTAATCCCTAAGATTCAAAGAAGGATGGGTCCTGGGTATGATAATAAACTGCATCTGGCAGCAAGGCCTCTGATTGGGAGGTTGTAAGAGGCATGGAACCAACTCTTAATTACTATTGCTCTCATGTCTACCCCGACCCAGGGTGGTAGTACCTATAAGGGTATCAGCTATTGGCAAATAGTTAACCCCTAACTGAGGTCAAAACACGTCTTCTATGTGCCCTGTCCTCTCAGGATGTAGGTAATCATGGCCTTCCATATCTGCCTATCCCTGGTGGCTCTCAGCATGCTTTCTTCTATTACCCCACCCAACCCCAACTCTACCATTCATCTGCTCAGGCCAGTCAAGTATGTTACACGCTACTTTTCCCTGCCTTGCTTTCCTTCTATCTGGTCTGTGAGCATCAGATTCTTTCAGCTCTCTTTCCTCATTATATGTCCTTGGAACTTTAGCTGTCTTTTCCTGATATTCAGTATTAATTTCTGTTTCATTTCCATCCTTTCTAAAACCTCATCATTGCTCACGGGCTCAATCCATGATATCCACTGCATCCTTCTCTAGAATCCCATTTCAGTTGCTTCAAATTGTTCCTTCATCTTTGATGAGATTGTCCAGCATTCACTATCATATTGAAGAAATACCATCACATAACAATCCAGTACTCTCTTCTTTGTTTCTAGCGAAATTTTCCTGTCTTTTAATACTATATTCAGCTTCTGGAATGCATGCTTCACCACACCAATTTGCCTTCAGATCTGTGTTGCATTTTTTGTCTTCTGTTAGAAGACTTCCCAGGCAATTAAATTTTTGTACCTGCTTGATTTTAGTAATCCCCACCTTTAATTTGGCATTTTGGTTTGCCCTTCTTGCTGACGACCATGCATTCAGTTTTCTTGTAGTTTATTTGTAGTCCTCTCTTTTCACTCTCTTCAGCTACCTTCTGTTGAAGATCTTGTAGTTTCTTTTCTGTGTCTGCTATTAGCACTGTATCATCTGTGTACTTTATGTTGTTTGTATTGTGGCCTCCAATGACGAATCCTGGGATAACTTCTAGGGTCCTCAGAATAGTCTCACTGTACAAGTTTAATAGATCTGATAAAACGACACATCCTTGTCTTACGCCCCTTTCTATCTTTGTATATCTGCTGAATTTGTTTCCTGTCTGTATGCAGGTGATTTCCTGCCAGTAGAGATTCTTGATTAGTCTATCAGTTCTTTGTGGTGTATTTTGTCAAGCATGTTTGCATAATCTATAAAACATAGGCACACATCCTTTTTCATTTGCATTGACCTTTCTGATAGCATCCTAATCATAAATATCACATTCCTTGTTTCAGTGTCTTTGATGAAACTGCACTGTTTCTATCCTATCTCTGGCCTGATTCTGCTTCAAGTTCTATTCATCAGGATTTGGATGATGAGTTTTGTTATGTAGCTCATCAAATTGATTGTTCAGTAGAGTTTGCACCTGTCTTCTTAGACAGTGCTATGAAAATGGACCTGCTTAGATTGTCCAGTTTAACATCACTGTTATCGATTTCATTTATTATTTCTGTTATTTTCTCAATGCCGAATTCGTCCAAAATTGTCAGCATCTCTATTACAATTCCGCCTGTTCCAGTTACTTTGTTTCTATTCAGTTTGGCCATTGCAGCTTCCACTTCAGGCTTTAATATTTCTGGTCCATCCTCATCTTGAAATACTAAAGAATAAATTTATCCAATAAAATCACCATTGGCTTCCAGACTTCACATTCTCCTGCAAATCTTCTGGACAGTCTCCTAGTTTAACTTGGTTAATGCTGCCATAATCCTTGCCTTCAGTTTATCTTTGGGTTTACACTGAGATTTTTTGGTCTCTCACTCAATTGCACCCTGCACATCTTAATAAGTTTGCAGTTTTAGGAGTTAGGTGATAGGTGTAAGAGTGATGTGGTTGCAGAAATTGTCTGACAGCCACGTCTGTGTTCTCCTGCTTGTGTGGTATGGTGCAGAGTCCTGTTGGCATTCATAGGGTCTTCCAGCAGTCACCCACTTAACCCAGGGCAACACTGTCTCCTCAAAGCATTTGATGTTGGCCTCCATGTTGAGTTTGAGGCCCTGTGGGAAGATGAAGGGAGGTATAATGTCACTATCTCTAGTGATCACTCCAAAGTAATCATGATTAGACTCAGCCAACTCTTTCCAAATCTTTTGCACTGACCTCAGATTGAAACCAAACCGATCTGAAGTGTTTTTATTGAAGTTTTCCAGTGCAAAGTACAAATAGTACACCTATTTTCAAATTTCTGGCACCATGTTGCTTTTCATAGACTGTGCTCAACTCTATTATACTGTGCAGTCAACAAAATAAAAAAGCATGCATACAAAAAATTAAAAATATAAAATAGTGTCAATTTACCCATCGCACCCTGTAAGTATATATGCTTAAATATGTGAATCTGTACAAGTATTCGTGAGATAGTGTGACTATAGAGTGAAATATGCGTGTATAATTTATTTTGTATCTATGTATGTGTTGTATAGTAAAAACTGTTTTCCAGGAAAGGTGATTACATTTAAGAAAATGAGAATCATTCTGGAAAAATAAAACAAATAAAAGGTAGTAAGAGTTGACAACATCTAAAAAGAAAATGACAAAACGTTTCATCCAAATGACTCCTATATTTTTAAATTTCATAATTGAAAAATTGCTTAAATAAAAAGATCAATGGTAACATTTATTTAAAATATTCCAAAACAAATTTTTACCTCCAAAATCATTCTTTATCATTTTACTTTTCCTTCAAGTTTTTCATCTTTCTCTTTTTCTTCTTTCTCTTTTTCTAATCTTAATCTTTCTTTTTGTATCACATTCTTTCTTTCTTTTTCTTCTTCCACCTTTTATTATCTCTTTTTACTTTTTCTAGCTTTTTTACTCCTTCTTTCACCTCTTATTTTTTTTCTTTTTTACTGTCTTTTTCTTTGTTCTTTTTATCTTTTAATTCTATTTGTCACTTTCAATTTTTTCAGTTTTTGTTTCTCTTTTTAATTATCCTTTTTGCTTTCAAAATCACATATTTTGTCATTATTTTGCCTAAATTAATGCCTTTTTTCACGCTTTTCCTTTTTTTTCATACATTTCCTCCCCTCTCCCTGTCTCACCTTTTCATTTTCTCTCTTACACCTTTATTTCCTTCTTCTCCAATTTGCCTTTTCTTTCTGTTGCACTTTCTCTTTATTCACCTGATTCTTTCTTCTATAACTTTTTTTTATCTTACATTGTTTTTTACTATCCAATTTTCTTTTTCATTTTAAAAATTTCTTTCTCTTTTTGTTTTTTTTTCTTTTATTTATTTATCATCTTTTTCATCATTACTATCTTTTATGATAAGGAATCTATTCATCCAATTATTCTTTCTTTCTATCAATCTCCCTTCTTTTCTTTTCTCTCATCCCTTGCTTCCAACTAAAATAAAACAATTATGCAAAAGATCAAAATAACCAACTAAAATGGATTATTTTAGATTGAAAAAAATTCTGAACAGCTTAGATCAAAGACAAATGAATTCATAATAATGAGTGATAATTATTTCTAAATGAAAATTCTAACAGGACATCAGTAAAATTAAATTGTTTTAGGGTTGAAATTGAGTCTTCTTAGGTATACACATAAAAAATAAATTGCAGGATTCAAAATTATTCCTTGGCATATTCTAGCCATAGAATCTAGCAACAAACACCAATTTATGCAAGATTTTTGAAAACTATCTTATTAAAATATTTGCAAAATAAATTTCTTACTTTGAGCCTTGATAATTTTTTTCTATCACACAATGATAAAATGTTAAAATTTTCATTTTCTTTTTTGTTGAAAATTTGAAATTCTCATAAAAATCATATTTTTCTTTCCTTCTTTCAAATTGTATTGATTAATATTTTAATTTTTTTTTTAAGTTTCATTAACCCCACATCAAGATTTAAATTAATTTAGATGGGAATTCATAAGGACACATTCCAGAAGCTGAGTAAAGTACTAAGACACAGGAAAATTTCACTAAAAACAAAAAAGAGTGTGCTAGATTGTTATGTGATGTCAGTTCTTCAATACGGCAGTGAATGCTGGACAATATCATCAAAGATGAGGAAAAAACATGAAGCAGCGAAAATGTGGTTCTACAGAAGGATGCTGTGGATATCATGGACCGAGCATGCAAGCAACGATGAAGTGTTGGAAAGAATGGCAACCAAAAGAAAATTAATAGTGAGCATCAGGAAGAGACAACTGAAGTTCCTGGAACATGCAACGAGGAAGGAGGGCTTGGAGAACTTGATACTGACTGGCCAGATAGAAGGAAAAAGAGACAGAGGAAGGCAGCGGATAACATATATGAGGGGCCTGATCAGGTGGATGATGGAACGGGGGTTGCGAGGTGTAACAAGAAAAAGCATACTAAGAGCCACCAGAGATAGAGAGATGTGGAAAACCCTGATCGCTCACGTCCTGAAAGGACAGGGCACGTAGAAGAAGAAGAAGAAGATGGGAATTCAAGTTAGCAAAAAGATTTTTCAATTATTTGCTACTTTCCTAAATTCAGCAATGAATTTTCTACACAGAGAAAATGAGATTCAGTTTTTGAGTTTTGATTTCATATTTTGATGTCAAATTAACAGAATTTTCTCAGACTGTTTAGGTGAATTTTCTTTTGCTTTTCTTGAAGTTTCATTAACCCAACATCAAGATTTAAATTAATTTAAATGGGAATTCAAATTGGCAAAAAGATTTTTCAATTCTTGGCTACTTTCTTAAATTCAGCAATGGATTTTCTACACAGAGAAAATGAGATTTATTTTTTGAAATTTTTTTTTTTAATCATTTCACCCAAGCAAGACATTCTACTGCCACTGTTGTGCAGGGGGTTACATAGGGGAAATTGATGAGAAAAAGAAGTTAGTTATAGGAAATGTTGAGAGGAGGGTGATAGATGGATGAGGATACCGTGAATGGGGGTAAGGTAGATGGGAAGAAAGTTTGAGAGAAAGGATGTGGGTTGGTGTGATAAGAGGTGTCTATTGACCTTACGTTTAAATTCCTGGAGATTGTACCTGTCAAGGAAGCAAGTATATGGAAGGAAATTCCACAGGCGGGAAATGCGAGAAAAGAAGCTGATAGAGTAGAAATTGTGGTTACATTTTATCTGTTTCACTGTAAAAGAGTGGGACCTAGTTTCTAATCTAGTATCTCATGCAAATTCATACACAGGGGGCACCAGTGATCTAAGTTCATCGGAGCAGAAGCCATGAAAGTATTTATAGAAAGGCACAGAGAAACCATATCATGTCTGTGAGATAGTGACTGCAGCCAAGCTGCCAAGTCGGTGTCTATCAAATTACAGATTCGATGTTGGATTCTGTCAAGAACCCTGAGGTGAACAGCAGGGGCACCCGACAATATGTGGCAGCAGTATTCAAGACAGAAAAAACATGTATTACAGTATGTGAGATACATAGTTATATATATATATATATATATATATATATATATATATATATATGCAGTTATATTAATCACAGTAATTTGTCAGTCTTTTCTTAAACACTAAATGTATAGCCCAGCATTGCTTGGGATTTTTTTATTGGTTATGTTGAAATGGTAAGGTCAGTATGAAGTTGCCATGATGTGTAAGTTAAAAAATGCAAAGTAAGTATTGGTTTTTGCTGTATTTGTAAACTGAGATTCTTGCTTGGTCAATTTTGTCAATAAACAGAAATGATGTATGTACAATTGGAAGAACAGGGCGGGCATCACGAGAGCCTCTAATGTGATGCAATGATGTTGTGACACAGAAGAAATGGATGCCTTGTCCCTGCAACATTGAAGGGGTTGGCACCTTGTAGAAAACATGACATTGCTATGGCATGTGATATGTTAGAAGTTACAAAAAGACCCGATTTTTGTTGGAATACAATTCAGTTTTTCAGAGAAATGAACAATCGCAAAAAGCAATATTTTCCATTAATTTTTGCAATACCTTGTATGTCAATTGAAATATCAAGGCATCAGACGTTGATCTACCAGTGACTCAATTTTGGTTGAGTTTGAGTGAAGTGTCTTGGAGAAATGCTAAAAAGTGTGCAAAAGACCACCTGAAATTATGTTTGTTATTGATTTTTGACAAACCCTGCAGATTGATTTTAATTTTTTTTTTACATCAAAGATTCAGACCTTGATCTACAAGTTATCTAATTTTGGTTGAATTTGCAAAAGGTTTCTCAGTGGAGAAGAGTTTGTAAATTCTAAGCATTTTGGTGATTGTTTCCATACCCTCTAAATTGATTTGAAAAGTTTTTGTGTACATCAAACTTCATGTCCTAATCGACAAGTGATCCAATTTTTGTTGAAATTGAACCAGGAATTTCAGAGAAGTAGGGTTTGTTAGAATAGAAACATACAAACACATACACAGACATAACCATTTTTATATAAAATACAATAAATTTTGATGTTCAAATCAGTTGTATGGCCATTTCTACATGAAATCCCGAAGAGAAATTTCATGCATCATCGGCAACTTCTTATATTTTCTTATTAATCCCACCCTTTTAATTTTTCTGTGATGTATATTTTTTTTAACTTCTGCCAGTAAATTATTTTGGTTTATTTTGAAATAAAGAAGTTACCGATGATGTGTGAAATTTCTCTTAAGGATTTCATGTAGAAATGGCCATACAACTGATTTGAACACTGAAATTTATTTTATAAGTGGCTCTGTAATTAATTATATTGAGCCCTCCACCTTGATCAGTTTTAATATTAATGTAATTAATATTAATTAGGATTGGGTCTTTGGGATTTACCTTCCTGCTTTTCCTTTTGAATTAAAGTTTTATATATATATATATATATATAGATGTCAAAATGAGGGATTGCTGCTCAAATACACAATTCTCATACATATGTCTACATGATATAACAAGCTATAAGTACATAGATCATATATTGTGCATATGGCCATATGATGTTAAAACATTGGTTCCTGTATCATCACTAGAGTTGAGAAATGCCGAACCTAGTCATTACTTAGATGAGTGACCACTTGGGGATATCAGATACTGTAAGTTTGAATGTGTGGGTGGTGTGATGAATAACAGCTCAAAAATGGAAATCAGAGAACCAAGTTCTAGTTCCAGTTGGGATCATTATATTCATTTACACACAAATACTCTTGGGAAAGGTATGAATCCAATTATCCTCTCTTACCTATGGGTTAATAATTAGGACATGTATTAATAAGTTTTATCTCTAAAACATTCTTGTAATCTAAGAATATTTTTGGCTTTAAATAACCTGCAAAAGAAATCAGTCAAACAATCATCTATTAGTGCCTATCTTAGTAGCATGGCTAAAACATCACTGAATAGTTTATTTTTCTCTTGTTCTTCATTCATTCATTCTTTTTTTCAATCACAGTGGCTCATTTTCTTTCATTTCTTCTTTAACATTATTTCCTTCATTCATTATTTATTTATTCATTCCTTTTGTACTTTCTTTTTCACAATCATTCTTTTTATTTTTCTTTCATATTAATTATTTTTGCTGCTTTTCTTTTTAAAACCTTTTCTTTTTCTTTTTATTTAGTCTTCAGATTTTTTTTTTGCAATTGTCTGCATGATCCAATTTCTGTTACTCTGTTTTAATCTATGCTTGTACCAACAAGGAACTCAATCCGATCATCTTGATAGATTTTTTTTTCTCTGGATTGAATCCAAAAATGGATATTTTGAACCAATAAATCAATGCAGCTTCTTTTCCTTATATTTGGAAGTTGGTTTTCATACAACAAGAAAGAATATTTAAAATAAAAAGAGAAATAAAAGAAATGTATACTTGTTTGGAGACAGAAAATTAAAAGATTTTTCTTAAATAACCTCTTAGTTTACGACTATGATACAATGAATGTAAAAGCTTGTCAATGTAAATGCCTAATCATCTACTCTCTTGGATGATCAGTCATTTGCCATCTAAATATGACACTTTTGAAAAGCAATCTTATATTGTCATATTCTATTTTTCTACTTTTTTCAGTCATGATTTATGCTGACATATTTGGAAAGGTTAGTATAATAATCCAGTATCTATACTAGCAGCAAACTACCTCCATACAAATAACAAATAAATTTGTTAAATATAGAAAAATAGAAAGGTGTGCAAAACAACCATATGACATCCCACTGGGCTTATTCAACCTATACAGGAGAGCTATTCTGAGAGAATTAGAAGTCCTCATAGGATTCATTACTGGCAGCCAAAATATTGGTATAAGATATGCAAACATCACACTGTTGATAGCAGATGTAAAAAGGAAACTATAAGAACCCCTAGATAAGGTAGTAAAGTAAAAGTAAAATCTATACTAGCAGCAAACTACCTCCATACAAATAAAAAATAAATTTGTTAAATATAGAAAAATAGGTGTGTAAAACAACCATATGACTTCCCACTGGGCTTATTCAACCTATACAGGAGAGCAATTCTGAGAGAATTAGAAGTCCTCATAGGATTCTTTAATGGCAGCCAAAATATTGGTATAAGATATGCAAACATCACACTGTTGATAGCAGATGTAAAAAGGAAACTATAAGAACCCCTAGATAAGGTAGTAAAAGAAAGCAAGAAGAAAGAAGTACGCATCAATTGTAAGAATAGAGAATGCACAGTTCCTAGCAAAAGGAACAGGGCAAAATGATTTTTATTTACAATGATTTTCACCCTGTACAAAGCCTGAGAGCTTGAGGTTGTCATAGATTAAGAAGCACAGCTTGGAAGATAACGATTAACCCTAGACTTAAACAGGTTAAATTGGTAGTGATCAGGGAAGCAAATGAGACACACACCACACATAGGTACATGCAAATTAAAACATTATCAATAACCACACAAGATGAAAGCACAATTTTTAAAATGAAGATTTATGAATTCTAGCCAGTCTAAAGCAGAACACTTCCAGACTTTGAGGTTCATCAGATCTATTTGTATAAAAGCATTTGATAATATATGCCATATCTGTTGGAACTGTTACATACCTAAACATATTTGGGAAAGAATATAAGAATAATCTAAAACCTGTACTGGCAGAAAACTGCTTGCATATGAAATAATAACTTTTCACAGTTTCTTTTTCTTAATTATTTGAGGATTTTTAAAAATTTTTTCCTTTCACCCCAAGCCAGGAAATAATGCCACTAGGATGCAGGAGTTACAAGGAGTGAAAAAAAAAACATAAAATTTCGTGATGAAAAGGATAATAAAGAAAGTTAAAAAAAACACAGATGATGGTGATTCATGTTAGATTAAAATTTTTAAAGATCATTGTTGCCAGAAAGCAATAATTTGGAAGGGAAACCTACAGGTGAGGAGTGTGAAAAAAAGATATTAAAATAGAACTGTTTCATCTAGCTAGTTCAACAGTAAAATGTTGAGACCTAACTGACAATCTAGTAGCATGCTTAAATTCATGCAGTCAAGACACTAATGAAAACAGATCATCAGAACACTTGTCATGAAATACTTATTGAAAAGACGATGAGCTAGGTCATATTATGGTGAAAATTGGCTCATGTTGATATATTACAAACCCTTCTTTGAATTTTGTCAAGAATCTTAAACTATCTAGTAGGCATATTGCTGTAATGAAATGTCCCACACTCCCTATCGCCTATGTGGACTGACTATATTTGTAGTCATATTTAGTGAGCACAGGAGATACATGGGACTTGCTTCAGCAATTACTAGCTTACCACCAGATTCCCTGTCTTGTCATGGTGTGTTCTCTTTACAATAAACCTCTCTTACTTCATCTACACATGCGTTGTTGTTCTTTCACTTGTGTATCATCTTGTCAGTTTGTAATCTCTTTAAAGGATACACTGCTGTCATATAAGGTTAGGCGCCCCCGCTGTTTATCTCAGTGTTCTCGACAGGCTCCAAAGGAGAATCAGTAATGATAGGTACTGACTTAATGGCTCAACTCCAGCCACTTTCTTACCGACAGGATGTGGTTTCCCTCTGTCTGTTTTATACATATTTTAATGGCTTCTGCTCCAATCAACTCAAGTCACTGGTGCCCTTGCCACAGGAGTTTACTCATGCAACCAGACTGGCAACTGGGTCCCACACATTCACAGTTAGATCAACCAAATGCAGCCAACAATTCTACTTCAGCAGCTTCTTTTCTTGCAATTCCCGCCTGTGGAACTCCCTTCCATATTCTTGCTTTCCTGATGGCTACAACCTCCAGGAATTTAAATGCAATGTTAATACTCATCTCTTATCCACTTATCCACTCCAGTTCTTTCTACATCACCCTGTATATCTTTTCCTTTCTCTCTACCTTCACAACTGTCTTCATACCTGTATTCCCATCCTTCTCTTGCTCCTTTCTCTGACACTTGCTGTAACTAGTTTGTCTTTCTCTTTACTCTCCTCCTATCTAAACTTTTACTTTTATGTAGCCCTCTATGCATCAATGACATTACTGCCTTGCTTGGGGTTAAACGATTAAAAAAAAAAAAGAAAAACGCATCTCATACCAGATATAGCAGCAGCAGTCAATGCACAGGCTAATGTTAGGTTTATAAATGTGCAAGATGGATTATGATGAGAAGAATTGTCTGACACGACACAGTGAACCAACTTTCCTAGCATTAGACCTAGCATTTAATTCAATACCTCCATTTTATGTCAGTAAGAAAACATGAATCCAAGAAAGTGCAATTTGTTGTTCTCCTAGGGTTTAGAATCAGTCATGCTGATGGCAGGCAGATGGAGTAGATAGACTTAACTATCACCCGGTTCACACTCCACCCATGTCTTTTGAACAGGTGAAGAGGCTCATCCTTTGTTTCCTGTTTAGAATGTGGTTCCTAGCTTTCTTTTTTCCAATCATTCTACTCTTAAGTAGCCCCATGCACATCAGTGGCGTCACCGCCTTGCTTGGGGTGATATGATTAAAAAAAAAAAAAGAAAAAAAAAGATTCTCTTAAATGTTTAAATGAAAGTAGTTTTGTTTTGGAGATATTAAAATTTGCAAGCTGTTCAATGCCAGAATTAACCACTAATTAGAGGTCCTTTTTGAGAGAAGTTTTAGTTTTACTTTGTCAAATCTGTTGGACTTGCTGCTAAGACAAGAATAAATATTTGTGTCATTTGTATAGATATTTATTTGGGAACTGATGACATCATGCAGGTTTTTGATGAAGGTCAGAAACAGTGTAGATCTGACAATAAAACCCCAAGGGCCTCTGTAGGAATGATTGGATTAGGCTGAATATTCTTCCAGAGACTCTGTATCCCTTGATCTTGTGAAGAAACCTAGCAAACACCATTGAGATATCTAGTACCACAACCCAAACTTTGTCGTTCTTATCTAAAGATTAATACATAAATTCAGTGATGGTTTTTAACACATTGGCAGTAGACCTAGGGAAATGGAAGCCATATTGTTTACCCAAAAAAAGGTAGTTTGATGTAAGATGCTTAACCAATTAGGCACTGATTGGAACCTCTAATAATTTGGCAAAAAGAAGTAAGAAACTAAAAGGGTGACAATTTGAGCAGTTGATGGTTCTCCAGAGTTCTTAATGCCAGGAACTACAAAGTGTGGGATTTCCAACAAGCTGAAAAGTAAAAAGTGGCAAGGCATTTATTGTCAAGTTTGGAAAGAACATAAATCAATTCAGGTGCACATTTCTTAGTACAATTTCAGGGATACCACTGAATCCAAAAACCTCCTGGCAATCTAATTTGGAAATGATAGCAGAGATCATGAAGAGTTAAATGCATATCACTCTACTGAAACTCTGTTCTAGAAGAAAAAGAGGTAAAGATGCTCCAGATGAGTGGAGAAAAGAGTTGGAAGAGTTTTGTCTCCAGTATGTAACAGCACTTTTATTTTAAGAGGGGAGGAACTGAGGATTTGCACTTGTCCCGTACACACTTGCATAGCTACCAGTAGTCACAAGAAACAAATTTGTAAGAGACTATATGGAAATGTAGAAAAAACATTATTTCCAATTTCATTCTCTACATTTAGGATTTCAGTGTTTTCCTTCTGTTAAACCGTTTACCACCCAAGGTTAGAAAGCTTAATCTAGCCTGCTATTTTGTCCTTAATTTGGGAAGGAAAAAAATAAATTAATACCCAAAAGAAGTTATTAACATCATATTCAATAAGTCACTAAATAATGGGTGAACTATAGAAGTTTCCCTTATTACGAGCCAGATGTGCGTTGTGGTGCAGTGGATATTGGCTCGGAATGAGAAATCAGGGAGCCGAGTTCGAATTCCAGCTGAATCCATTGCATTCACTTACACACAAATACCCTTGGGAAAGGTATTAATCCATCTCTTCCCTCCAGTTATGGGTTAAATAGCAGAACAGATTGGGTTCTATAGCCTTGGTTGGCAACTAGTCTACCGCAGAAAGCAATGGCAACCTACTGTAGGATAATCTTCTGCCTGGTCAGTCATGTCTCTTTTGAGACATGATCACCCAAGCGTGTATCACATATAGCACTTAACTGACTGATTACGAGCCACATTATATCCTATTTTCTGGATGGAACAGAATAGCTTTAAAAAATAAAAAAAATGACAAACTCATATACACTCATGTTTACAATTTCTTTATGCAGAGAAACTATAACACATGTATGCAACAACAAACAGTGCAAAAGGTAACAAAAAAAGGGAGTTTTACTTGTAATAATTCCTATTGGGATTTGAGCTGCCAAAGGATTCGTCTGTGTTTATGGAGAAGCCATATTTAGGATACTTAGCAGATATTCAGTTGGACCAGATATATCTCATATGTTACTAGTGAGGAGATATTCCTCTAAAAACAGGAAACATCAAGTCTTTTTTCCACATTAAGACTACAAGTAAAAAAAAAAAAGCAACTACTCTGTTTAACTCCTGCAAGCTGACTGCCAGACTGGCCACTTTCTTCATTCTATGAAGTGATATCATGTGACTCCATCTCAAGCAGAGAGAGATAATCCCCTTTTGTATCCCTACATGCTTTTCCCAAGGGTTTTTGTGTGAAAGTGAATACAAAAGACTAGCCCATAATTTGAATTTGGCTCTACAATTCCACTTTCTGTATTAATATTCATTATCTCTTTCTTAAAAAATGATATTGATTTTTGTAAAAATCAATGAATTCTATCTAAATCTAAAATGTCAGTTACCAAGGTTATTGTGCTTCTATTTGTATCGTAAAAATCTTAGATACAGCCCTGTGTTTGATTTGCATGTCTTCAACATATATATGTAGCTGAATGCAAAATTAAACAATCAAATTATATTAATTTTATAGACTTTTATTTGGAGAATTTTAATTCTCAATACAGAGAATATCTCTTCTAGAATTTTGGTAGTCACATATATATTACATCTGACCCTAATCCTTTTTTCACTAGTGACTATATAGAGAATAAAGGGAAAATGAATTGAGCTTAACAAATTGTGGAGAGGAAACTGGCAGTTTCAGTAGGGCACAAACTAATCTCAACTGGAGTGTGAGAAATTTCCACTCATCTTCCATTCAGGAAATTCAAAGAAAATTGGGCAATCTGCAGACAGGAGAGAAATGGAATAAGACATTTAGAAAATGTCATTTTTGTGGAGGTTTCCATAATGCTCTGCTTAGGTTGCAGTTATAGTTGAAGGTCATTGATTGGTAGGAAAGAAATGAAAGGCAAAATACTGAATTGATCAAAATAACTTTACCCAATTTCAGAGGGTCATTTTTAAAGTCAAAATATTTGAATTACTCTAAATAAAAAAAAATTAAATAAAAAAAATATCTTATTTAGGATATATATAATTAATCAAAATAAAATTTTTCACTTAGCTGACTGATGTTATATTTATAACCTCAAGATTTTTGCCATCATTCTGTATATTCATCAGGAGGTATCAGCAATATCTATATATACACGCCATAGAATACTTGGTACATAAGTCCATTAAATTCTAATAGAGATGAACTCAAAAGAACTCAATGTTAAATTTATTTATTTAACAGAGTAATATGATTTAGAAAATATTTTAGATATTCTACAATTTCATGGGTAATATGTATTTCACAGCTTGAAGATAATGCTCGGCAGACCTAAAAGATACAGCAGTTAATAATTATTATTATTATTAACTGCTGTATATTTTGGGTCTGATGAGCAGCTTTCTTTAAGCTGTGAAATACGTATTACCAATGAAATTGTAGAATATCTGAATTTTTTCTACATATATATGTAAAATGTAATATGCTGATATAGATAATGAATATGCGTGTTTTTGTGCGTGTAATATACTGAGATATATATATATAAAATGTAATATACTGATATAGATAATGAATATGTGTGTGTGTTTGTGCATGTAATATACTGAGATATATATATATAAAATGTAATATACTGATATAGATAATGAATATGTGTGTGTGTTTGTGCATGTAATATACTGAGATATATATATATAAAATGTAATATACTGATATAGATAATGAATATGTGTGTGTGTTTGTGCATGTAATATACTGAGATATATATATATAAAATGTAATATACTGATATAGATAATGAATATGTGTGTGTGTTTGTGCATGTAATATACTTATATATATATATATATATATATATATATATATATGACAAAAATATATTATGTATATTTTTTTATTTAGTTGAGATGATGTGTGGAAAGAGAATAAAGTTGAGGAAATCACAAAATTTTTGGTTTTCCAGTAACTTTTGTCAATGCTTGGTATTAAATAGTGTTTTTAAGAGTACATTGAATAATACTGTTTTTTGATAATTAATATTGTTTTTTAGTGTGTGTGTGTGTATATACATACATATATAGATAGATAGATAGATGTGGTAGCATAGCTGTGGAATTTTAGTCCTTTTTGGGTCTTAAATTCATCATTTTTTTGTTTAATCATTTCACCCCAAGCAAAGCATTCTACTGCCACTATTGTGCGGGGTGGGGTTATATAGGGAAAGGTGACGAAAAAGAGTGGTTAGTTATAGGAAGTGTCAGTAGGACAGTAGATGAGGATACTGAGGATGGGGGTTGGGTAGATGGGAAGAGTGTTTGAGAGAATGGATGTGTGTTAGTGTGTTAGGAGGTGTCTATTGACCTTACATTTAAATTCCTGGAGATTGTAGCTGTCGAGGAAGCAAGTATATGGAAGGGAACTCCACAGGTGGGGAGTGCGAGAAAAGAATCTGTTGGAGTAGATATTGCAGTTACATTTCATCTGTTTCCATGTAAAAGAGTGGAACCTAGTTTCTAATCTAGTATCTTGTGCAAGTTCATACCTAGGGGGCACCAGTGATCTAAGTTCATCGAAGCAGAAGCCATGAAAGTATTTAGAAAAGAGGCACAGGGAAGCCACATCATGCCAGTGAGAGAGTGACTACAGCCGGTCTGCTAATTCAGTATCGATCACATTACAGATTCTTCATTGTATTTTGTCAAGAACCCTGAGGAGAATAGCAGGGGCACCCAACCAGCTGTGGCAGCAGTATTCAATACACAGGCAGATGGTAGATTTATATATGTGCAGGATGGACTCAGACAGGAAAAACCTGCACAGAGAACTGACTTTCATAGCAGCAGATTTAGCAATGGAAGATTTTGTCAAAGTTGTAACATAAATACAGTATACTTTATAATTCATATATAAATGAATGAAATATAATTGTACTTTTTTCAAAATGAAAACAAAATGGAATGGCTTAATCTAATATATCACATTATTAACTGTTTATTAGTAATCTACCTCTTGCTCAGTTTTCATGTACTTCTTTGACCAAATTGCTAATTTTTTTTAGGGATATTTATTTAAAGGTGCTACTTTGGTCTCTTTCATATCTTTAGCCAATGTATTCAATATTCTGTTTTTGTATTTAAAATCATGATACGAACTTCTTGAGAAATTTTCTTACTGGTAAATTATATTTTTTGAAAATCTCTTTTTGTAATGTTCAGTCAGTTTTTTGTTCTGATCTTATAATGTTAACAATTTCTTTTTTGAAGGTTTTCAATTGAGTGTTTAATTCTCATCATTTAATAACTTCACAATATCTTGTTTTTCTTTTAGGGTGAAATATTTTTATGACACATGACATTCTTTACATATCTGAAATGAAAATTAGATACCAAAAATGATACTATTATACATATTTTTTAACAATATGATAGAAAACCTTTTTGTTTAGATTATAAAAATTCACATCATCTTAGTCTTAGAAATTTGTAAGATATATTTACTGGCAAGAAAAAATTAACTACCTTGACACAGTGAACAAAATTTCCTAGCTACAGACTTTAGCAATTGCTTCAATATACTTTTTCCGCCTCAGATGCAGATAGTTCAAAAAGGCACAATGACTCACTCTTCTGTAGTTTAGAATATATATATATATATATATAGTGCACTATATATATATTAATTAGTATACATATTATCCTATGTCTAAGTACCATAGACGTAGGATAACATGTATATTTATTAATATATATGTATAATAAAGTTCTGTTCATACATTGAGCACTGTTTTATTAACACCTGAATAATAATACTATACATATGTACACCCTCCCCATATGTATATTTATTAATTTACGTCAATATATATCTTAGAAGTAGTACAAACTAATAGGTTGGTAGTTCACTGTTTGTAATGATTTACTTTATTAAGAATGATCAATACTTGGTAGAGCACTATATATGGTAATATTTTTGTTATAAGTTATAAAATTCTTTTTCAGGTTTATTATAATCTTAAGAAGATTACTTTTCATGCACACGTTTTTCTATGTAATCCATGATTTTTCGAGGCATTACTATTAATTTAATAAACATTTAATGCTGAAAGCCATATTAAAAAATATGGAAAAAGAAAAACTTTGCATGCAATTGATTAAAAAACAATTAATAAATTGATTATTTATAATTGATTCTGATAATCAATTCTGATAAAATGATAAGTGTTAAGCAAAGTTTGATTAGCAAAAATAACAAAAGATATCATCAGGATTTAAATGTTTTAAAAACCGCATACTAAAATACTAAACAGAGAAAAAGTTATAAAAAATAAGATTTATTATTAGTCACTCACTCACTTTTGTAGTTAGTCTCTCTTTTAGGACTTCACATATTTTGATGTAATTTTTTTCTAGTAAAGAAAAATTCAATAACTGTTTTTCAAAATGTAGCTAAGGAGGTGTCCTATCTAACTCTGTAAACTGTCTGAAATTTGGTTAAGAACTGAATCAGTGGTGAAGCTTGAAAGTTGCCTAGATTCACTCAATGTCAGACTTAAGATTATATTCAACCACTGCTATGGTTGAATTATATATATTATAAAATTGTAATGGTGTTTAGTGCCAAAATTACTGTTTTTTTTCAGTTATCTACTGATGGGGTGGCATTTTCTGGCGGGCAGGTTTTTTGTAATAAAGTTTTTGATATCGATATAGAGTGTTAATAGAATTTATATGGAGAGGTTTTTCACTTAAGTGAGCAGTGTTGTTTCAATCATACTGACTTTTAAATTTCATGAAGGCATTATTATGATGTCTACACTCTTCAGAATAAGCAGGACCCCTGAAGAGTAAAGACACCATAATAATGTCTTCATGAAACTTCGAAGTCGACATGACTGAAACAACACTGCTCACTTAAGTGAAATACCTCTACATATTAATTCTCTCTCTCTCTCTCTCTCTCTCTATATATATATATATAGGTGTGAGTGTGTGTGTGTGTAGGATTAATACAAATATAAAATTTGTCACTTAGCTGATTGAAGTTATATTTAGCACATCTACTCCAGAGTTTCATAGACGAATCCGTGTGTAATTGTTTGGTCAATTCATCAGGGGGTATCAGCAAATGTCTGTCAATTTTCTCATTTTTGTATTAAATAAAAAATATAACTTATGCACTTTTTTATCGTTATTAGTTTGATTTTTCTTCTTTATGTACGGGTGTGTGTGTGTGTGAGAGAGAGAGGAGCATGTGAATGAGTGTGTACACCTGTACTTGTGTGCAGGTAAATATGCAGAATGTTGCGGTTATTTCTCTTTTTCAAAATGATTTTCTTTTTCATTCACTCTCATTATTCCTTTTCTTTATTTTTTATCATTTAACTCTGAGTATCAAAAGATTATGTAACAATGTTATACGCGACACCAAAGATATTATCACACTCATATTTTGGCTAAGTTTCTGGAATATTCTCTGATTTTCAAAAGTTAATGGAAGTATTGTGGTACTATGTTTTTTAATTCATTTCTTGTTTAAAAATCTGATATTTGTATTTATTTCTTTGAGTGAAATTTTCTCTTTAGATAATTTTGAATACACCTGAAACCAACAAATAAATGTCTGTAGATTTGAGTATATTTCAGTGGGTCTGAATATTTGTGTATAATATATAAGGGTTGTTGAAAAGTTGTCAGCCTAAGTTGCTGTCAAAATCTGAACAATGATCAAACACAGTATTGCAGGTAATACTTTCTGAATCAGATCATATAACTCTTCAGTATCACTCTCTTTCTTATTCCACATATATATATATATATATATATATATTGTAATTTTGTTATTACAATGGGTTATAAAAGCATAATATCATTACACAAAAAATTTAATGTTTCAGAAGAAAACTTCCTCTTCATGTGATTTGTTAAAATAAATGGTGAAAATGATTTGTTTTTGAAAACATCAATACATGAAAGTTTTTGTGGAGTGATATTCTGCTTTTATAACCTATTGTAATAATAAAATTACAATATAAAGCTCTACTCTGTATCGAGCACTCTTTATAAAAGTAAATGCTTGAACAGTGGGGTTTTAATCTATGTGTTCTTTCACTTTTCTATAATATATATATATATATATATATATATATATACACACACAAGTATATAGATGTAATAAAATTCCGTATCCAAAGAAACAGTATTCTTAAAAAAAGTGTTCAATACAAAGTAGAGCAAATATTATTTATTTAGAATTTATAACATAAATATTTTATTTATAATATATTTATATTATAAATTCTAAATAAATACATATATATATACATGTGTGTGTGTGTGTGTGTGAGTTGAATATATAGACTGAAATCCAACAAGATATATAGAATAAGTAAAGAACTGGTAGGAATAAGTGTCTGTAATTTAACATGTTTCACTTTAATAAGCTTCTTCAGAGATTTGTTGAGATGAATGATTAAAAAATTAGAAATTTAAAAAAAAAATCCAATAAAACATTATGTTGTTTGAGGTATGATTTCATTGGATAAATACATGTACTGTGAAATAATAAAAGCACTAAATGCTTATTTTAAATGTAAGTGTATGTATGCAAAAATACTGCATGTATCAAGCGCATTTAAACTATAGACAAATTAAGTGTGTTTATGTCGGTAACATTAATATGTGTATGAATGACAAAACAAAATAAATTTCCATTTGAAATTGTAGAGAAATATTGTGTACATATACTTGACATTTTAAAATAAGCACCTATTGCTTTTATTACACATGGCACACACACACATAACACATATCTGTGTATGCAGTTTTGTGGCATTTATAGTCAAGAGACAACACAATGCACATGACCTGAAGATTACATTTCTGTATAAAACAGGTAGTTCTTTTGTCTTTTTTTTTTTTATAATCATGTGGCCTCAACCAAGGCATTTACTGCCACTGTTGTGCAGGGGGTTACATAGGAGGAATGTGATGTGAAAGAGTGACAATTTACAGGGGTGTCAGGAAAGGAGTATGAGAAGGAAGGAAATACTGATGAGAGTTGGGTGGTCAGAGAAAAAAGCATGAGAGAGAGGATGTAAGTTAGTGAGACACGAGATGACTATTGACTTTACATTTGAATTCTTGAAGATTGTAACTGTTGGGAAAGCAAGTAAGTGGAAGGGAATTCCATAGACGGGAAGTGTGAGAAAAGAATCTGCTGGAGTAGAATTTGCGTTTACAGTTTATCAGTTTCACAGTAAAAGGGTGGAATTTGCGTCGATGAGAAAGCAACTATATCCTAGCTGCCAAGTCGGGATCAGTCACATTACAGATTCTCTGTTGGATTTGGTCGAGGACACCTAGGTGGATAGCAGGAACACCCAACCAGATATGGCAGCAATATCCAATGCACAGGTGAATGGTAGATTTGTATATGTGCAGGATTGTTTTGGATGGGAAAAATTTCCTGGCCCCACACAGAGAACCAACTTTCTTAGCAGCAGATTTATCTATGGATTCTATATAGTCATTCTACTTGAGGTCTGATGTGAGAGTTAATCCCAGGAGATGCAGTGTTTTACTTTCAGGAAGAGAAGCCTGATCCATGTTAATGGGTGGGAGGAACGATTGTCTGTGATGCTTAATAGATAGCAGCTTTGTTTTGAAAGCATTAAAATTGACCTGAATTCCAACTTTTATATATATATATATATATATATATATATGTGTGTGTGTGTGTGTGTGTAGAGAGAGAACACAACTAAAAAGACTACAAGTAATATCATGGGAAGTTGACCATGATAGTTCTTTGATGTCACCAAAGGTCATTAAAGAGCAAAGTAGACTGAGATATTAACTTTGCTATGTTAATATGAAAATCCATAAGACAATCCATTTATGACCTAAGCTTATTTATGACCTAAGCTTATTTATGACCTGGGAGATCATATGTGGTCAACCAGTAGTCATTAAAATGCATATCCTTTGATTTCTACTCAAATGCAATAATTTCTAAGTAAGCAAATTGAGTCAATTGTAATGTTTTTTGACTGTCACATATTGTGGATAAGGTCAGATTCTGAGATTACAGGAGGTCAATGGAGGTAAAATTTGTTTATATCTTGTATGCTCTATTTTGCAGTTAACAGTTATATTCTTGGAGGAAAAATGGTACCAGAACAAATATGAGAGAAAAAATAGTGCAGACTTTTAATGATGCACAAGATCACCAAATTACAAAAGGTCAAATCTGAACTAAAATAAGTTTTTTCCACAAAAAAATATTACTTAAAATGAGAACTTTATTTTTCTGTCATCAAACCAAATTTTTATAATATTAAGAATTAAATCTTATGTTTTTAGCTGTTTTAAATGTAAAAATGGCTGAAATTTTGAGGAACCACCAATGGCCAGTAAAGCCTTTTTGCTCCAAAGAATGAGCAATCAAAGAAATAAATTCAAAGCTATTGCTTTACATTCTGAGAATTCTGAATGTGTTCAGAACACAATTGATTTTCTCAACTTGACTGTATTGACTGGTTTTCTTCCTGACAGGCTTCAAGTAAAAGTTGGGATAGCCAACAAGCTTCTCAAAAATCAGAACCCTCCAAGAAATACAAGTTTCTCTATAGAATTTACGAGGTAGTATAAGAAGCTTCTCTCTTATGACAACTATTTTAACTGAGAAAGGCAAAAAAAGCAGAATGTGTTAATTCCCAGAACTTTCATAATTCTAACAGATTTATCCTTTGATTCTTTAATTCCCACTGATGTTTAATTTTACTATGACTATCTGATTATTTTACAAGATCACTTGCTTCAACCTGACTTTAAAATTTTCCCATAACCAGCTCTGATTTAGTTGTTCTACAGAAGGATTCCTAAACACCTTTTCAAACTAATACCCAATGAGAGTAGTAATGATGTATAACCAGATGGGCTGTTAATTTGTTTAGTTCTGGGCATCAGAATATTTTTCATAATTTAAATAATCTTTTTTTATTTCATTTATTTTGCTGTGTTCTATGTATGAAGACATTTTTCCTGGGCAATGCTGAGTATTTCTGCTAGTAAATAATATATACAAATGCATATGTATATGTGAATATTTGCCATATATACATATAAATATAATTCATACATGTATATATGTATGTATGCGGATGAGTGTTCATATATTGATGAAGCAATTGGGTAAGTACTCTTGTTCAAGGAACCTCATGATAAACATAACTGCTTAAATACTTACATGTAAAGCTTATAAGTCAGTGCTTTACTCACATCTTCATCATCATCTTCTTCTATCATCGACCTGATGAGAAACCCAATTTTAGTACATTATCGACACACTACTATTTTTGGAGAATAAATCTGAAGTCTTGAATAGTGTCCGAGTCAAAGCAGTTAACCCCTGTCTGAACCAGATTTATTCCCTCTGCATTGATAGGCTCCTTGCTTAATTATTCATGTAATTTATCTTTTCATTTTTCTTTTTCTCTATAGACTTCTTTTATGGGCAAGAACATAAAAAAATGCTCTTATATAAAATAGATAAATTGCCACAATGGTTCATTAGCCTTATTTTCTATTCCCACTCTTCTCTCTCTATTTATCTATATATGTGTCCTTTCAGAAGGAAAAAAAATCCTATATTTCGTATTGTAAAGTTTCAGTCGGCAAGAAAAATTTTCAGATCAATTTGCCAAGGCACATTTTCAATGAAATGAAATTTCCTGAGTTTTTCAAAAATTCCAGCCGTTTCATCATTCCTACCAATTGCTTTATCACTGGCTTATGCTCCCGTTTTAGAGAGCAAAAGTATTTTCAATAATTGTTACCACTTCATCTCTTATAATTCAAAACTGACTGCAATAGAAATTTACTTCTTTCCTTCTTTTTCTATCATAAATTTTCTTTTACTCTTTTTTTTTTTTTTTTTTTAATGCATTTTTGGAGACAGACTTCTGTTGTTTTTGCTATTCTTTTCCTTAAATATTTCTCTGGTGTTTTTATCCTTATAACAATTTCTGCCAGATTTTCTTTTTTTATTGTGTTCTTTCTCTCCTTAGTTGTTTACCTTTTTATTTTCTTTCTTTTTATCTATTTTATTTTTCATCTTTCAACTGACTTTGCTTTCCTTTTCTCTCACTGCCTGTTTTTTCATTCACTCTTTGATTTTAATTTTTCTCGTTTCTTTTTTCTTTCTTTTATATACTTTTATTCTGTGTCATTTCTTTTTTACATGTTTCTTTATTAATCTGTATTTATAATAAATTTAATTTATTACAAATCTCTCTATTAATTCTAAACTGCACATATTCCCGCATATCAATCAGTTAAGTGCCATACGTGAGACATGATTGAGCGATCATTACTCAAAAGAGACATGACTGACTGGGTACAAGAATTTTTCCACAGTAGGTTTTTGTTATTTTTGTAGTAGACTGGTTGATAACCAAGGCAATAAGGCCCAATCTGTCCTGCTAGTTAACCTATAGTTAGAGGGGAAATAGATTAAATTCTTTTCCAAGAGTATTTGTGCATAAGTGAATGCAACAAATTCAACTGGAATTCGAACTTGATTCTCCGATTTCTCTTTCCGAGCTGATATCTCCTGCACCATAACACACATCTACACTATAGCTCTTTTTTTATTCTTGGTTCAGCTGTCTTTTCTTTATTATTCACTGTTTTTCATTCACTTATTGATTCTTAATATTTCTATTTTCTATCATTTCATTTTCTTTTTTTTATATATTTTTATGGTATTCTTTCTTTCATTTCTTCTTTATTCTTAAAGAAAAAGGTTTTTTCTGTCTGCGGATAAATTTTCAACTCACCCATCTAAAGAATTTCAATCACTATATTTTTTTTATGGGCTAGTAGACATCCCTACAATTGGCCCAGGTTGTTTGATGGTGGGTGATGTGTGTTTGTTATCGAGTCAACATCTCTAGACTAGTTACCACCCTAGGCTATAAAATCCAGTCTGTCCTGATATTTAATCCTTAGCTAGAAGTAGAAGAGATGGATTTATACCTTTCTCAATGGTATCTAAATGTAAATGAATATAAACAAACTCGACTGGAATTTAAACTCTACTCTTTGAATTCTCTTTTATATTATTATTATTCATATTTGAATTGTTTGCTTTTATTTTTAAATACCATATGACTCCAGCTCATAGGTAACAATGATTCTTCGCAGATATCTTTTGTCTATTATTTATGAATTGTCATACTTTCTTTGGAAAGATAATGAAGTTCTTCCCCATTTCCTTATCCACTGTTTTTAATTCAATGTTTTCCTTCTCTTAAATGGATTGCCACTAAGTCTAAACTGCTATTTAACCTATAACTGGATGAAGAAGAAATTGATTCATGCTTTCCTGAGGATATTTGTGTGAAAGTGGATGCAATAGACAAGGCAGGACTTGAATTCAGATTAGATATTCCACTCTCTGCACTTATAATCATTATTTGGATGTGTGTTGTTTCAGCTCAGAATGAGAAATTGGAGAACAAACTTCACGTTCCAATTGAATTTGTTGCATTCACTTACGCACAAATACCCTTGGGAAAGATATTAATTCAACTCTTCCCTCCAGTTATGAGTTAAATAACAGGACAGATTGGGCTCTGTAGCCTTGGCTGGCAACCAGTCTACCAAAGAAAGCAATGGCAACCTACTGTGGGAAAATTTTTTGCCCAGTCAGTCATGTCTCTTTTGCTACATGATCGCCCAAGCATTATCCCATATGGCACTTAACTGATTGATCTGAATAGAAGAATTGAAAAGCAAGACAAATTGGATTCTATAGCCTTGGCTGGCAATCAGTCTACCACAGAAAGTAATGGCAACCTATTGTGGAAAAATTTTCTGCCCAGTCAGTCATGCCTCAAAAGAGACATGATTGCCCAAGCATGTATCATCTATGGCACTTAAATGATCGAATCATTATCCTACCCGCACACTGTGTCATATTGAAAATTAAATCAAGAAAAAAAAAAGAGAAATTTATGATGAAAAACTGACAAAGGAAAATATTTTTTTTTCTTAGCAAGTCATCAAAACAAAATCTTTTCTCCAAAGGTCAATAGCTTGATATTTTCAGCTTTGTCACTCTCACATATTAAGCTTTAATCAAATTCTGACTGGTGAGATAGAGATTGATCAAACTATCTCTCCTGTGTTTGCATTAGCTCCACAGATAGTCACAGCAAAAAAGAAGCTGTTATCTATATTGCCAGGTTTTTCTTCTATTAATAAAATGCTTTTTGATGCTACTGCCAATTTAAATCCTAATTCATTTCAATAATATTATTTATAATAGACCTTGATCTATGAATGCAACCACCATGGCCAAACTGGCAAAGCAAAGGCATGTTTCAGTTGTAGAAGCAGTTTGCCTGATACTTGATTCCTTTCATATCAACAATTTTTCTTCAGTAAGACTTCTCGTGTGCATGGTGGTGCAATAGATATTGACTCGGAATGAGAAAGCAGAGAGCCGAGTTCAAATTCTATTCAAATTTCTCACATTCATTTATGCACAAATACCCTTGAGAAAGGTATCAATCCATCTCTTCTCTCTCCAGCTATGAGTTGAATAGCAAGACAGATTGGGTTCTATATCCTTGGTTGGCAAATGGTTTACTGCAGAAAGTAATAGCAACCTGCTACAGGAAAATCTTCTGCCTAGTCAGTCATGTCTCTTTCAAGACATAATCACCCAGTATGTATTATGTACAGCAGTTAACTGGTTGACTGAAGACTAATCAATTTTTTTCTTCTTTTATATGCCATGTCCTTTTAGGACATAGGTGATCATAGCTTTCCACATCTCCCTTACCCTGGTGGCTCTTAGCACACTTTCTCCTGTTGCCCCATGCAACCCTCATTCCGTCATCCACCTGATCAGGTCCTTCAAATATGTTATCTCCTGCTTTCCTCCTGTCTCTTTTTCCCTCTATCTGGCCTGTTAGTATCAGGTTCTCTAAGCCTTCCTTCCTCATTGCATGTCCCAGGAACTTTAGTTGTTTCTTCCTGATGCTCAGTATTAATTTACTTTTTGTCTCCATCCTTTTCAAAACCTTATCATTGCTCACATGCTCGGTCCATAATGTCCACAGCATCCTTCTGTAGAACTACATTTCAGATGCTTCAAGTTTTTCCTTCATCTTCGAAGATATTGTCCAACATTCACTGCCATATTGAAGAACTGACATCACATAGCAATCCAGTATTCTCTTCTTTGTTTCTAGCAAAATTATCCTGTTTCTTAATACTTTACTTAACTTCTGGAATGATTCCGTCACCATGTCAATTCACCGTCACCATGCCAATTTACACTTTCCATCTTCTGTTAGAACAATTCCCAGGTATTTAAATTTTTGTACCTGCTTGATTTTAGAGTCCCTAACCTGTATTTGGCATTTGGGGCTGCTCTTTTAGCTGATATTAATTTCCTTGTTTAAAAATATATAAAACAGGAATAGCAATTCAAATACATTCACCTACTTAAAAAAAATTACAGAAATAATATATTTGACAACCACTCCTACCATAACAACTTGGTTCCACTCCATTAACATGGTTGCTATACAAGCTGGTCACTAAGTGAAAAGTTGTGCCTGGTCACTATTTTCAGGCATATTATACATGTAATAGGTTTGTGACAAAGTGTCAATGAAGAAGTATTTTGGAAGAATATCTTTTGGACAGAACAAGATTGTAATTTCCAATCCTCAAATCATCACTGCAAATTTTCTTTACTGCTTTTTTTCTGTCCCTCTCTTCCTCCTCCTCATTCTTCCTCTCTATATTTATTGCTTTCTTCATTTCTGTCTGCTTTCTCTCTCACTCTCAGCTCTCCTTTTCTCTCACTCTCCATTCGTCTTTGTCTCTCTTCTTCAATAACCACTGAAATGAGATAATTTGGAATTGAAAATAATTTATCAGATTTTCCTTTAGGCACAATAATTCTTCTTACACACAACTGCACACATAGTCATATACATACATATATACATACATACATATATATATATATATATATATACACACACATATATGTATATATGTTTTGCATCTATAGATAGATAGAATTAATAAAATAAAAGTTTGCCACTTAGCTGATTGATGCTAACCTCAACATCCTGACTCAAGAGTTTTATAGGTAGATCTGACTGTCCACTCTTCAGGGGTTTTCAGCCATTTAAAGCTTTGATTTTTTGTTTTGTATACACTTATCTTTGGTTTAAGTTTACTTTATATTAATTGTGCAGATGTGTTCGTGTGCATAATCCCATATATATGATACTAAAAATATTAATGTTTAAATAATAACTACTTATAACTACTTATAGATTTTATGACAGACAATGTATTAACATTAAGTTTTTTATATAAATTTTCATATGTTTATATAATTTTTTTCTTTCTGGAAATCAAATTACATAAGAAATGTCTGAAGGTTTTGTACTTTTGAACGCTTTTGGTTATGCTTTTAGCCATTATCAAGAATTTTGTTTTACTTGTAAATAAACATGTCTAAATTTTATGCATATAAAATTTAAACTGCAGTGAGCCAGTGTCATTCATGAATTTATATATCCTTTAAAGTACAGTGTTCCTCATTTATCCAAATCCGTAAACAATTACATTGGCTACACCACTACAAAATTGACGAAGATTGACATTGCACATTTGTCACAACAGTTCTATCCGATCTCATTTAAACACACATCAAGATCTTCCAGGACCTAGCCGTGATATACTTATTGATAATACATACATAATCGCATCATCCACATGCAAAAGAAGATTAAAAATAATGGAGGCATTACTAATAGAAAAAAAAAGAGAATTCTTACACTTAATAACATCAATTAGGAACACGATGACAATATGCTTACCATGTTTGGAACTTAAAATACACAAGACTCTATATGCATAAACTTTAGACATGTTTATTTACAAGTAAAACAAAATGAATTCTTGATAATGGCTAAAAGTATAGCCGAAAGCACTCAAAAGAACAAAACCTTTGGTCAATTCTTATATAATTTGAGTTCTAAAATTATTTGAACACATGAAAAGTTGTATAAAAAACTTAATGATAATACCTTGTCTGTCATTTTTAATGAAACCTGTATAAAAGAGAGATTGTTGCCCAAATATATATATATATATATATATATACACACACACATGTTGATATATCTTCACTTGGCTATTGTTTCATTTTCTAATTTGGTTTGGTGATGTCACTTCTGTCATGCCAATTTTGAAGTTTTGTGAATTTATAATAATATGCTCACTCATCAGGGCTTGTCCAGCTTTTCCTGCTGACATTTTTGAATACTTGCATGTTTATATACTGTTGTGGATTTGGTGTCATTTACTTTTGTGTCTAAATCTAGGAACGTATGATTTTTTTTCACTTGATGAATGTTATTTTTCTTTCTTATTTCCTTTTTCTACTTTTATCAACTTAAACAACAGCACATACAAATCATATATAAAAGCAAGCAAACAACCCTATACATATAAACAAAAACTAACTACCAACTAACATATTTAGACACATACCTATATTCATAAACAAATGAATATCAACAAATTGCAGCAATACAAAAATATTCAACAAAAACAAAAATATACAAATCAGTACTAAGAAATATCTGTTATTTGAACAAGCTAGACTACACAAACAAAAACAAACCAAATAAAAACAGCAGAAAAAGAAACATAATCTGGTTTAGTCCCTCCTAGAATGATACAATAAAAATAAATATAGAAAAAATATTTTTTTAAATAATTGAAAAGGACTTCCCTGAACACAGTCAGTTAAGTGCCATATGTGATACACGCTTGGGCTATCATATCTCGAGAGACATGATTGACTGGGCAGAAGATTATCTCACAGTAGGTTGCCATTACTTTCTGAGGTAGATTGGTTGCCAGTCAAGGCTATAGAACCCAATATGTCCTATTATTTAACCTATAACTGGAGAGAAGAGACGGATTAATACCTTTTCTAAGAGTATTTGCCTGAAAGTGAATGCAAGGAATTGAACTGGAATTCAAACTTGGCTCCCCAATTTTTCATTCTGAGCCAACATCCACTGCACCACAAGGCACATCCACAGATAGATCATCAATCGAAACAGCAAATAAAATCATCACCAAAAACACAGTCAAAATCAGTTACAGCTGCATGGATACCATTAAGAAAATAATAACCAAACACAATAAAAAATAGTCAACCAAACCAATAACAACATAAACCAACAAAGCAACACCAATTAATGCAATGGCAAAAACAAAAACAATTGTCCACTTAGCAACAAATATCTAACCAACAACATATAAAGTTACCATAACAAATAACATTAAAAGAGAAATAAAAATTTACATAGGAGCCATAGAAACAACCTTTAAATCATAATTTAACAATCACAAAACATCATTCAAAACAAAGATACATAAACAATACAACATTATTAAAATATATAGTCAAAAAGTAAATATTATCACCACCAAAATCAAAATGGGAAATCATAAAAAAACAGCCCCTGACAATAGCAGAAGAAGAAATTACAAAATGTATTTAGAGAAAAAGTTAACAATAATCACTTTTAAAAACCAAAACAAACTAATAAACAAGAAAAATGAAATAATGGGGAGATGCAAACACTCAAATAAATATTTACATTGCCACCTTAATACTAATAAAAACAAAAAAAATAAATACAAGATAAGATGCAGTTTTATTACAGACACAATTGACCACACCTAACACCTTGCTCCAACCAATACAAAATGAAAACACACATAAATCTTACACATGCACCTAACACAATATAAAACCCCCTCCAAAACCAAAGGAAAATAAATTAGAAAAAAATAACCACAATATCAATAAAAAAAACAAATACCCATTTCCCCCTACCAAATCTGCTAACATATGTAAAATTAAACATACACCTACCACAATATAAGATTAAACATGCAATCACATTCATTACAAAAAAAACATGTATACATATAAGACCAATAATAACAAAAAATAAGATATTTAAAAAATAAAAACAACAAAGCTGCATACAAAAAAACACAAAAGAAAACTCATCCAATCTATCACTAAAAAATGCACAAACTTACATTAAAAAGCACATGCACAATTAACACCCACAACCATGCAGATAGGTGAGTGCACATACATAAATGAAAACACAGTCAGTCATCTGAGCATACACACATGCATGCACGTTCAACTATCACCTTTAAAGCCAAACAGTCAATACACTACAAAATAAATCACCAAAAATCCAGCACTCCTTAGAAATCAACAGCAAACCAGAATAAAATGGAAAAAGAAAAAAAAAGAGAAACAAGATAACATGACATTACATTAATTAAGTGAAAAAATTATACATTCATAAACTTATGCCAAAAAGTAACAAATAAAACCAGTTCCACAACAGTATTGAAATATTGAAAAATACCAGCAGAAAACTGGACAAGCTCTGATCAGTGAGCATATTATTATATGTTCACAAAACATTGAGGTCAGCATGACAGAAATGATGTCAATGAGACAATTTTTTCTACATTAATTCTGCCAATGCTCTATCTTCATTTCTGATGTTGAGCACTTTATGATAAAACCTGCTTGCCTTAAGTGCTTTTCTATCAGTAAACTCCTGAAAGTCAGTGGTTTAAACTTCAGTCTGCCAATCATATATATATATATTCTTCTAATTTTCAGGTGATTTTATTAATTCAGTGTTTTGTGGTCTCTTAATTTCCTTCTTTTAATCTCTTTCTCTTTGGATTTTTTTCCTTTTTAGTTTTATTTTCATGATCATATTTCTATTCTCTCTTACCCTACTACCCTACACCTTACTGCACAGGAACTGATGGCTCCGAACACAGGAAATCAAATTCACAATTAGCCCCTCAATGCCTGCCTGCTTGCCTGCCAGCCATCACACCCGCCCACCTGCCTGCTCTAAATAAATAAGGTAAAAGACAGGCCGAAATGCAAACTTGAAAAACTATATTCTCAAAAAGGATTCCATTGAGCAAACTCAAATTCTATCATTTGGTATAGAATACCTGAAACAACATTTTTGGAACTGTGCATCACTATTTATATCAACAGAAATTATAATTTGCCAAAATTATACTTCTACTACTTATAGTTATATACACAGACAAAAATTCTTTGTCAAGATTTGTAGTACATCTAACAGCTATTTATAGAAATTATGTTGAAATTGCCTTTTATGTCTTTTATTTCTGATATTCCATTTTGGCATTCCATTTGCTAAGTCATAATTAAAAAGACTAGCAGTGGGACAAAAAGAATAGTATTTATCGTTTTTGTTAAAGAGTGAATGAACAAGTCACATGACTCAGCTTAACTTTGACTAAGTTGAATCATATTTTCTAAATCATTTTTATCTGTGCCAATTTAACTTTACTTAAAATAAATTCACAAAACACACATGAAAATACATTTTACTTGCTTCAAAAGATTTGATGATATTCTGAAGATGAGATCAATAATATCAAAATGTTAGGTTCCATGATAAGTTATTTCTAGACTTGGGAACCAATTGTAATGACAAATGTATTGTCTTAAGTACTAATCCTATTTTGTATTTAAGAATGAATTCAGAGTACACTAACAATTGGAGTAGATAGATCTATCTATCACTCGATTCACACTTCACCCACGTCTATTGAACAAGTTAAAAGGCTCATTCCTTGTTCCCAGTTTAGGATGTGGTTTTCGGCTTTCTCTTTTCCAATCTTCTCACTTTGCTTTTTTTTTTCAATTGGAATAGATAGATCTATCTATCGCCCGGTTCACACTCCACCCACGTCTATTGAGCAGGTTAAGAGGCTCATCCCTTATTCCCTGTTTAGGATGTGGTTTCCGGCTTTCTCTTTTCCAATCTTTTCACTATTACGTAGCCCCCTGCACATCAGTGGCATTACCGCCTTGCTTGGGGTGATACAATTAAAAAAAAAAAAAACATTGTTTAGTTTCACAAGACAGTGTACACAGTGGATTAAAGAATACATTTCTCAACTCTACTAAGAAGGTGATTAAAAGAAAATTTTCAATCACATTATATCAGAGGGGTTCAAGCAACACTATAGAGACATCTAGAAAAATATTTATTGTTTATGGTCAAAAAATCATAACCTACTGGTAAGGATGAAATTGGTTTGCAAAGTTTCATTTTGGGAACATGTGATTGGGAGATGAACCTGGACAGGAGTGTTTATTATTGGAAAGCAATATTCAGCTAAATACTGAGGAATTAGCAAAGATGTTAAACACATTACAATCTAACATCTGACATCAACTTTAAATCTTTCTTGTTGAAATTTGAATAATTTTAACACTTTCAACAGTATGGATAAGAAATAGTCAATTCCATACAGTGTTTTTTTTTTTTTTGGTGACTTTATCCAGAGCAAAACAAAAATCACAGATCAGGACAAAAACAAAGACTCCTCCCACCCAATAATTATGTCAAAGTCTCTAAAAAGTTTTCTTTTTTAATGATCAGCTGTACTTAGTTTAATTTATAATGTAGGCAGAAACACTCCACCCACATCTATTGAACAGGTGAAGAGGCTCATCCCTTGTTCCCTGTTTAGGATGTGGTTTCCGGCTTTCTCTTTTCCAATCTTCTTACTCTTTTCTTTTTTTTTTTTCCTCAATTGGAGTAGATAGACTAAACTATTGCCCAGTTCACACTTCATCCACATCTATTGAACAGGTGAAGAGGCTCATCCCTTGTTCCCTGTTTAGGATGTGGTTTCTGGCTTTCTCTTTTCCAATATTTTTACTCTTAAGCAGCCCCCTGCACATCACTGGCGTTACCACTTTACTTGGGGTGATATGATTAAAAACAAAAAAAAAACAAAAAAAACAAGCAATGGTAAGATACTGAGGTCTACAAATCACTGCCCAGAGTTTCCAATTAGGTCATCCTTGGTAGGGGTGTTCACGGGTAGTATGCACTGGCCATGCTGATTGCTATGTTTTATACAGTAGATTCTCCAGCCTTTTCCAGAAGTACATGAACTCATAATTTTTTCACTTTTTTATTACAATCTTCTTCAACAAAATAGAGTGAAAGTGGAAAATGATAAAAGACTAAGATTAATAGATGCAATAGTGACATGAAGAAAGCTGAAGAGCATATTGACTTGTGGTCACATCATGTTGAAATACTGGTTCTTGTACAATCACTGAAGTTAAGTAATGTTGAACCTGGTCCACACCTAGATGGGTGACCACTTAGGAATACCAGGTACTTTAAACTTGAATGTGCAGGTGATATAATAGATAATGGATAGGAATTGTTAAGTTCCAATTCTTGTTAGTTTCAAGGGTATTTGTGAGCAAGTGAATGCAATGAATTCAACTGAAATTTGAACATAGCTCATCACAAGATACTTACCAAGTTTTTTTTTAACTGTAAAAATCATTTGATGGCAATTATACCAAATATTCAATGATCCATTAAATGTAAGTCACAAAAACACAATAAAAAATTATTTTTATAAAAAAGATGTGAGTTATTTAGTTTTATTTGGATGAAAAATAAAACAACAGATAACGATACGATTAGTCATTTTCTTTTGCTGTGGCTTCAGTGAATGGTTTCTTTACAAGACAGCAAGACAGAACCAAAATTTTTTTTTATATAGCTTAGCTTTGATTTGTTTGTCTTTTTAATCAGAAAATATGAAAATATGTTAATTTTATTTCTAGATAAGTGAGCAGAAGGCTGAACCTGAACAATATTGTTTTAATTAAGTTCATTAAATTCCATTCTTTGCATCTAGAGTCAAGGCTAAACTGTGTTCCCTCTCTGTATTGGAATACAGGGAATGAGGTTTGCTTCTTTTCCTCCACCCAACTCAGGTCATGTCACAGATGAGGCCAAGAATAGTGGCAAGGGATGATGTAAACGTAATGTCGTGTGTGTGCATAGAGAGATCTTTTCCTGAGTTTTAAGTGTAAACTCCTGCCATTTCAAGCGGCTCCAAATGGAATGTCTTTGGTTAGCAAAGATAATTTACCAAACAGAATTTGAACCACTTTTAAATACGCAAACTTTATAATTTTCTTCTTTTCTTTGTTATTGATTTTTTTATTTTCATTTCACTTCCTTTATTTTTTAACTTTTTACTTCATTATATTTTTAAATATTTTCAATCATTTATTTTTATTATTTTGATTTGCTAATTTTGAAAAATATTTCTATAATAATTTTGTAAAAATAATTTATTATTTTTGTTAGCTTATTTATGTTAAATCTGGTACATTTTTCTGTTCAATTTTGAGTTGAAACTTTTAAAAATACAGAAAATTAATTTAAAAATGAATATATAAAAATGTTATTATTTTTCTTTTTCTTTAGAATATTATTTTAATTTTTCTGTCATTTGCTTTCTTTGTTTTTTCATTACTTATTCTTTACTTTGCATTTTATCTTACCTTTCCATTTTTCTTCAACATTTAATTTGTATTTTCCTGTATCTTTCATTTTCATTTAATTTTTCTTTTTTTCATTTTTTCTTTTCTTTTTTCATTTTTTTTATTTTGTTTACTCTTAAGTTTTCTTTTTCTTTACATTTAATATTGCTATTCATTTTTATATATATTATTTTTTTAATGGTTTTGCATTTTTCTCTACACTACTATTTTTATTTCTTTTTCTATTTTCTTGTATCTTTTCTTTGTCTTTTCTGTTTGCATATTTATTTCTCCTTATATATGCATTCCTTATTTTTCATATTTGCTCTCTTTTCAAATGTTTCATTTTTTTATTGTATCTTTCTTTGTTCCATTTTTCTTTTCATTTTTTTATATTTGCATTTCAAAATGCTTTTACATTTTACAAAATCATTTTACATTTGTTTTTTTTTCTATACATGTTTTTGTCTTAATATTTCTTGTTCTTTTTCCATTTGTTTCACTTTTTCTTACTATTTCTGCTCTTTTCATATTCTGTTCATCTTTTTCTTTTCAGATCTTAATTTTTCTAATCACTTTCTTTTCCTTACGTTTCTTTTCATTTTTTTCATGTTTTATTTTTTTTTACATTTGATTTTTTTTCATTACACTTTTTGTTTACTGTGTTGGTTTTCATTTGTTTTTTTTTTATATTTTTTGTTCTTTCATTTTTCTTTGTTTCATTTATCCTAAGTTTTTATTTCTCTTTACATGTTTTTGAATTTCAATTCATTTTTCTTTATTTTCATTCTTTCTTTTATTCCCCCCTTTTTTTTTCATTTCTTTACCTTCATTTAAAAATGTATTTTTTCATTGTTTTATTTTTCTTCCCTTTTCATTTTTTGTTTTTCTTCCCTTTTCATTTTTTGTTTTTCTCTTTCATTTCTTATTTTTCTTTTGCTCTTTGTTTTCTTTTATTCTTTTAATTTCATTTTTGGTTTTATCTTTATACTTATTTTCTTTTCATATTTCCTTCATTTTTGTTTTCTTTACTTTACCTTCTTCTAATTTTTTCTTTACAACTTTATCATTTTTCTTTTCATTTTTTCATTCCTTTAATTTTTTCTTTGCTTTTTTTTTGTTTTAAATTTTCTCTTTATTTTCTTTTTATAGTTCTCTTCAATTTATCATTTGTTTCCATTTTTGTTTCTTTTATTTCAAAGTTAATTTTGTAACTTGATACATTTCAAATCTGAAAAAAACTTAAACCAAAAAATTATATAGCTTTTAATGAATAGTGTGGATACATTCATGAATTTTTAATTTACTGACAGGCTTTGATGTTTTTTATTGATTGTTTAAGGATGTTGGATTAAGGCAGCTTATATTTGGCAAAAGACTTTTTGTTATCATAATGTAGGGAGTGACAGGAATCAGTTTTGATAAATTAGTTCTTTTAAAATCAAAACAATGACTACAAATTAATAATATTTAGATGTCTCACTAAGGAGTCATGGTTAGCTCGCTAGGCTGGCAGATAAATGCTGCTGTATTGACTCCTGTTTCAATTGGGTGCCCTATATTTGTAGTCTTGTGCAAAATTAAATAAAGTAAATGCTAATAACTATAGCGACATTGTGGTTATAACAGAACCAAAAATTTTCATGTAAAAGTTTTTTTTGCAATCACACACATACAGACACACATTCATACATAAGAATTCATGATCATTTTTTAATACTTCCATCGAAATTTTGCATAAAATCTACGGATCATTAGATAAGCCGACTTCCTTAAGAATCATCTCTCTAGTAGTACCTCTCCATTGCACTATTTGTGCTTGGCTTAAGGCTGTTCTGTGATGAGTGTAGAACTAGATATTTATGGTTTTTCTCCATGTATACTTAGGGTTCCATGTTGAAAAACTATGTGGTGTGTAATATCACAACAGACAGAAGCTTAAATCTCAACTGGTAGGAATCACACATTTTAAAATACAACAAATGATTTTGCTCATTGTAAATATTAAATTTAATCTATTAATCTAAAATTAAAATTAAAATAAAAGCAGTGACAATGATGTTTCATTATAAATATTCATTTAAACTTTAGGTCTGACATTTTTTGTGGAGGTCCCTATTTTAAGCTTTAGCTTATATTTGACTTTTTGTGTGTATATGTATATATATATATTAGAAGCAATCTTTCATTTAAACATGTTTTGTTTACATGACTTATGCCCCTTTCTATTTTTGTATACCTGATGAATTCACTTCCTATCTGTACACAAAAGGTTTGCTGCCAATAATTCTTGATTTTCCCAATGTCTTTCCTGAAAATGTTGAGGTTGTCAAGCATCTATATCAGTCTTTGTGGTATACTTTGTCAAACACCTTTGCATAGTCTATAAAAGCACAAATAGAGGTCTTCCTGCATTTGTATTGTTCTTTTATATATATATATATATATATATATATATATATATATAATACAGTTCATACACTGAGCACTGTTTTATTAACACTTGAATAATAATACTATACATATGTATACCCTCATAAGTATATTTATTAATTTACATCACTTTCTCTCTCTCTCTCTCTATATATATATATATGTATTTATGTACAGGGTACAATGGGTAAATAAATGACATTTTATATTTTTAATTTCATGCATGCATGCGTGTTGTTTGTTTTTAATTTTGTCAGCAGCATAATATAGTAGGGTCAGTTGGGTACCATTTGTGAGAAAAAGAGCACCATGATACAATTCACTCTGCTAGAAATTTGCAAACAACATTCTGTACCTCTTGACATTTGCGACAGAAGCTTTAATATGAACATTTCAGAGTGTTTGGTTGTCACTTTGAGAACAGTGCAGAGGATATGGTAAGAATCAGATGAGTCTAATGGTGATTATGAAGGTGTGTGGTGTGATCACTAGTGATGGTGACATTATGCTTCAATTCATCTTCCCACAGGGCAAGGCTTAATGCAGAGGCTTACATCAAGTGCTTTGAGGAAGTAGTGCTGCCCTAGGTGAAGTGGGTACCTGCTGGAAGACCCTATGACTGATAACAGAACTCTGCACCATGCCACACAAACAGGAAAACCCAGTTATGGCTGTCAGGATAATTTCTGTGACAACATCACCCCTTTTCATCTGGTCACCTAATTTTTGAGACAGCAATCTGCTTGATTATGTATGATGTATAGTTAAGCAAGAGACCAACAAAACTTGTAACATTAATGATGAACTGAAGTCAATGATTATGGCAGCATTCACTAAAAGACCATCCAAGAAAGATGCAGAAGATTCCGAATACATCTGGGGCGGGGGGGCACTGTTGAAATCAATGACGATTTTATTGAATAAATTTACTTTCATATTTCAGCATATTTTTGTATAATTTTTTGTAAATATATCTGTTAAAATGAAATATCAGTTTTATTTTTATTTTTGAGTAATTTAAACAACAGTTTATCCCTCACACTCTTCACACACACACACACACACATATATATATATATATATATATATATATAGTCATCCGCAGACAGATCTGTTTTGCTGTATCACAGCTCATCAGTACAGTTAGACTTCAATTGCATTTAAACCAGGATTGAAACCCGAATGATTTGGCATTAGTCAGTGATCCTACCTCTGAGCTGTGGGTGCTCGGTAGAAGAAGACAGACTTTTTAGCGCGTATATTATCATTATACACGCCCAGTAGCTGAGAGTGTTCTAATTCATTACTGAATGAACGATGCATATATGCTAGAGTAGCGACTGTTTTTCAAAGTCTACCATTCTTCCAGAGTGCTCAATCAGTGTGTGAGAGTGTAAATAGCCATCCGCAGACAGATCTGTTTCACTGTATCACAGCTCATCAGTATGGTTAGACATTATTTATGCCATTTTACATTTCTACCAATATCCAGTCAGCTCCCTTATATTGAAACACTTGTTTCACAAAAACTTTCTTTACTACAATGGATAATTTAAATTTTTTCTACTAACTATAACAGAGTACATTTGTGTGTGTTTTTAAAAAGCCACCATCACAATGGAATGCAGATTTTATCACAGTTACAATAAGTTACTTTTTGTAATTAACCTGAAAATGATCTTGGAAAAGATCGAAAGTGCTTCAGTTGAAAAAAACTATGGTGCCATCCTTGATGAATTTCACCTTAACATCAAGAAACTGATAAGAGAACTGGAAAGAATCAGTATAAAAATAAATGTTTGAATAAAGATATGCTGCTTTATATATAAAGTATGTATATTTTGGAAGCATCTTTTCTTTTAAACATGTTGTGTTAAACAAGAAAGACAACTTAGTCTTCCAGATTTTCTTTTGTATTTTCTCATGAGGCTTTTTATTTCCAAATTATATTGATGTAAAAATTGACCATAGTTTAACCTAGTACTTTTGAACATCATCATTCATCATCAGGGTCAAATTTACAGTTTAAACATAAAAAAATGTCTTATAGCAGAAAACGTGTTATGACATTGTGAAGAACGAATAAATGTTAAGAAAAGTTTTTTAAAACTTCTAGGTAAGTAATAATGTAAACATATGCAAGTGTGAAAATATGTGATCACATAGATGCGTAAATAAACAGATAATATGGAATATTTGGAGTTGCAAAAGATTTTTAGATACCATAAAATTACTAATTACTCAGAGGTAAAGAATTATTTACCTTAATTATATTTCAAATATATCCTCTAAACTCATTGAAGTATATGTCCAAAAATTTGGTAAGCTGTGCGATTGATAAGAGGTTTATTACTTCTGATATATAGTGCCTCTAATATTTTAAGGCGTTTAATGTCTGTGTGTTGATTGATAATTTTAGTATCGTCTATAAGAATTTTACGAATGTCGGAATGTGGAAGGGAAACAGTATCTGACATAAGATATATATATCTATATATAAATATATATCTCCAGTCACGTTTATATATATATATATATATATATATATATATCCAGTCATGTTTATTTCTATATATATATATATATATATATATATATATATATATCTCCAGTCATGTTTATTTCTATATATATATATATATATATATATATATATATATGCAGTCATGTTTATTTATTTATATATATATATATATATATATATATGCAGTCATGTTTATTTATATATATATATATATATATATATATGCAGTCATGTTTATTTTTATATATATATATATATATATATCCAGTCATGTTTATATATATATATATATATATATATATATCCAGTTTTTACGCTCCTTACAATTGCTGGTGAGTATGTGAGTGTAACATTTTTTCACTTTTAAAAACTCTTGTGGAATTACATGTGTACACCCTCCTTACATTTTATGTGTTTTTTTTTCAATAAATTTATTTTTAAACGAGTTCCATCAACTCCCAGCATTGTAAGTAATTTAATTTATTTTGCCTTGTCCTTTTCCTTAATTCCCTTAAAATTAAAGCCAACGATAACCCTTGATAAGAGTTGGCCGAAAAGTTCCTCGGGTTTAAATAATATGACGTCTGTTCATTTTAAAGCCATTAATAATTTCTGTGGGTAGAAATCGTTATATATATATATATATATATATATATATATATATATCCAGTCATGTTTATATATATATATATATATATATATATATATATATATTCCAGGGAGTTGAAACTACACTTTCCCATCATTGCAATTTACAATAGAAATCTAGGAATATTCCAAGAATGTTTATTTCTTTTATGTTATTAAATTCTTGCTTGTTTTTTTATCAATATCTTTGTTCTTTGTTTTATCAGCAATCATTTACGACATGTATCAATCAATGTATCAATTGTAGTAGATAGACTAAACTATCGCCCAGTTCACACTCCACCCATGTCTATTTAACAGGTGTAGTGGCTCATCTCTTGTTCCCTGTTTGGGATGTAGTGTCCGGCTTTCTTTTTTCCAATCTTTTCACTTTTATGTAGCCCCCTGCACACCAGTGGCATTACCGCCTTGCTTAGGGTGATATGATTTAAAAAAAAAAAGAAAAACACACAGCTTTTAACGTGTATAGATTCTAACCTACTGACACAGAATATTGGATGGTAAATTTAAGTAGTAATATATTCTTTTGATCCTTTACTTTATATTTCACAAATGCATAAAAGCATCTTCTTAAATTAAAGAATTCTAGAAGTATTTCAGTGAAAACTTTATGAACCCATAAACAGCTGACACATTTCTATAAAATATGCTATAGATCTTTTATTCTAGAATAAAATATTCTTCGTACTATTCCCTACTGAAGTGTTTCATTATTGCTTTGAGATCTTTAAGCATTGCATAGTAATAGCTAAGAATATAATTAATAAAAACTGAAAATCCTTTCATTAAATAAAATCAAACATTTTAAATTTAGTTGTTTTCCCTACTTGGATTTTAAATGTTGAACAAGTATTTAGTTGTGGAAAAAATATACAAACAGAAAATCAGTAAGTAAAGTGATGATGAAAGCAATAAGCATTGAAAGTAAAGAAAATTTGAAATCCTTTTCCAAACTGCAGTCCAAGGGCTGAAATACCAAACCAAATTCAATGTATAAGAAACAAAGCTTTTAAAGAAAGGAACCATAAAATGTTCTCCCTAAACCCCCATCTTCCAAACTCATACACCTGTTTGGACACATAACTAGACAGGAATGTACTTTGAAGCAGAGTTAGCTAATATAGTGGGGATGAGGTCACTGTTTGTAAATGCTACTCAGGGCAGGGAATACAAAAGGGGACTGGATTTAAGGCTGGATGAACCCAGGGTACCAGATACCCAAATGGGAGCAGGTCAAAAGGTAAAGCCTTTCATTAACAAGTGCCTCTGTGAGTTATGTTTTGTGTGTTAGGGTCAGGAGGCAGGCTGTTGGGTGCTGAGTCCTTCTACTGTTGGATAGGACACTTAAGGGTAAGGAGACTAGAGAGGGTTTTGTGGTTAGGCAAGAGTTTAGGAAGGAGCAGGTATGAAATAGGTAGTTACAGAGATGAAACTAACAAGGGTTGTCACTTGAAAAGTGCAGAAAAATTATTGGTGAGGGTGAGGAGAGAACTGGGAAATTGGTGAATGGAATGGTGTGGGGAAATGAAAGTTAGAAAGTGGGTCTGGCGATTTACAAATGGGTGTAATAATTGTTTACTGCACTAAAAACACAGAGAATTGTCTCCAAGCAGCCATTTCTTTAGAATTGTTTCTACAATATTTAGTTTCTCCTTTTCTTTTCAGTTAAATAAAATCAACAATTAAATATATTAATAATACAATGCCCCTCCGCACGCACATGCACACACACATCCATATATATATATATATAGTTATGAATTAATTGTACATTGCAACATGGAAATTTCTATATTTCAAGATAGATTCTCATCATTAGGCAATGCTAGATGTTGGTTGTGCTGATGATTTACATTTAAATGACGAAAACCTTTGGTTTGCTGTGTATGTATGTATGTGGGAAGATATAAAATTTACATGTGTGTTTCTTTTGACTAATCAGAGCAGTGAAATTATTCCATATAAACCACTAAAATATTATTATGTAGACCTAATTTAATTATTTTCTGTGTAAACCCCTAGTAGTGTTACATAGGCTCCAGTTGAGAATTACTGATCTAAATAGTTACACACACAAACATATATATATATATATATATATATATATATATATATACTAGCATCATAGCCTGGCATTGCCTGTGCAACTCAGAACATTTTAGTAGTAGAAGATGCCACTTTTTATTTTACATATTTTTTTTTGTTTGAAAAACACTTTTTTTTTAAAATATTTCTTTTGTTTCAAAATTATGGGGAAAAATATTCACATTTTTTTTGTTGGCCAAATGAATTTTTAAAACATTGGAATAAAAATGAAATATAAAGGGTTTTTTTTCTTTTTTTAATAAAAAAATATTCTAGTCGCGTTTGACACTTGTGATTTGGTTTGTAGCATAAAACGTTGGAATAAAAATTAAATATAAAGGCTCATTTTTTTTAATAAAAAAATGTTTTAGTCATGTTTGACACATGCGATTTGATTTCTGTGACGTAATTCAGCAACCATCTTACATGTTTTACAGAGCAAATATAAACAATTGTGTCCATTGGCCAAAAAGTGTGAAAGGGAAAATTGCTGAACTTAAACTCAAAAAGTATGCGTCAACCTGGCTTCCCTAAAAATATGTGTTGCCAGAAAGTTTGAATAGCATAGCTTAAAAAATGTATGCATGCATAGGGAACAATCACACACAGACTCACAGATTGTCTTTCATATATATATAGATAAAGGAAAACTCAAAATGTCATCTAAAGTGGTTATAAACTATAATTTATTTTGACAGGTAAATCTTGGCATAATTTATTTTAATTTATTTATTTTTATTAGTATAATTTAATTTTGACAGGTAAATTCATGTCTTTAGGTCTCAAAAAAATTTTTTTGTTTTCCTCCATCCATATTAACTCTTTAAATAACTAGCATATTGTTTTCTATATTCACATGTAAATCAGTTTCACAACAATGAGTCAACATTGCCTGATGAGGTAAAATCTCAAATTGTAGAAATTTCCGTATCACAATGTAAATTAAATTAATTTTAAATAAGAAAAAAATTTGATTATAATTATATTATGATCTATGATATATGTTGTATTGAGGACTTTTTAAAAAATGTAAATGCCAGAGAACTTGAAATTCTAAAACTGTTGGTTCTCTGCACCTGGATATATATATCACTAAACTTATTTATAAATGGAACTTTGTGTGTGTGTCCATTACCTATAGACTCTGAAACGGCTGAACCGATTTTCTTGAAAATTTACACAGTTGTACTATAAGCGTCTGTGAATGTTCTTAGCTCAGTTTTGTGTCAAGGCACCCCAATAAATATCGAAAATTGATAGTCGAAAATATCGGGTTATAAAAGGAGTGGTCCAATTTTAATTAAACTTGATACACTCATAGACAAAGACATAAGAAACAATATTCAGAAGTTTCAATGTTGCAGTTCTTACAATTGTGCAGAAAATTGATAATATATATATAAAAGCTTTCATTACACCCAAGCAATGCCGGGCTATACTGCTAGTATATATATATATATATATATATATTTTAGAAACAGAAATAGGGGTTGTACCAGCAAGGGAAATTGGTATAGGTGAAAAAAGTGTGAATCTGTAAACGTTTTGTTTAAAGTGAAGATTTATTTCTATTATTAATATCACTTACCTTTTGCATAATACACTAAGTACCCATAATGGTATCTGTGTTGCTATACATGTTTTGAGTCCAAAGTTGACTCTCTTCAGGCAAAAAAATTTGTGACATTGCATTAGTTTGTCTTTCTGATGACCAAAAACACTGTGTATATATAGATAAGTGGTCAGTGAACAGGTCAGAATGTTCATATGCATATGTGTTTGTTGGCTGTTTTCACACTGGTTTGTTAAATTTTTCTCAGTTTTGAAAATCACTCACATTTCATTGGCCTGCAAATTTTTTTTACACTGACTCGAGAAATTTGCTTTCATTCTTTTTCTTTAGAATTGTTTTCAGCAATTTTGATCTAGTTTTGCATGTGTACAATTCTACTTTTTAGTGATAAGAAATATGATACAGGTCATCAAGTTCCATTTGTTGTTTTTTGTCCAATCACAATCTATTTTTCACATTGACTCATAAAATTCTTTTTTTTTTAATTTAGAATGTTTGAATTTAGTGTGTGTGTGTTTTCATGTTGTTTTGTTAAGAGAAGGCTTGGATTTTTTTTATAAATATTTCTTCCTGCATCATTAGTGTGTAATAGTCTGCATTTTGGTAGATAGGCATTACCCTGAATTTACCTCCACTATATTGTTGTAAGCGTTGGGTTATTGGCTAGTTTAATATTACTTCTGTGCAGGGATACTCTTTTATACACACCTTGTGTTTTCCCCACATATATTTTTGCACATTCATCACATTTCAGAACATAAATAAATTACATTTTTAGAATTGCAGCTCAGATTTTTTTCATTTCAAATGTAGGTGTGTTTTCAAATTTGAAAGGGTTTCCATCTATTATTATGTTGCAGACTCCACATTTTTTTTTGTTGCATCTTGTGACCCCCTGTGTTTTGTGTTGCTCAAATTTTGATGAGGTTAGTATGATTTTCAAATTTTAGCGTTAACGTTTACTTTTAATTATTTTAGTTGTCTTTAGAATATTTTATCATTTTTGTTGAGTAATTATAGGTGTCATTTTATCTTTTTAAATAATTCTGGGTTGCTTTTGTTGTGTGCGGAGATGTATGCAAGAATGTTTTTTTTTCTTTTTCATGTTTTTTTATTCTAGAGAGATTTAAATGATATTTCTTCTGCCAGTTCAAAACCCTTGTTTATTAGTGGAATGGGGTATCCTCTTATTTGTAGTGTTTTTTGTAGTTCCTCTAGGCACATTTCATAAAGTGCAAATTCATTGTGGTAGTGAATAAGGGATGGATTTTAGACAACTTTTAGGGTGAGGATTCTTGAAATGAAGGTATTGTTAGGTGTCTCTGGGTTTGTGGTAAATGTCTGTGAGTATATCTAGGAATGGCAATTCATTATAGCTTTATTCAAGTGTGAACTTAATTTTAAAGTGCAAGTTTTGGAGTAGATTGTGTACTTTATTTATGTCTCCTCGTGTTGTTCTCCAAAAGATAAAACAATCATCTAGATATCTTTTCCATGATTTTGTGAATTCTGTTTTTATGCCTTTCCCATATTCATGTCCTATTTGGTTGCATAGGTTTTCTAGATATGCTAGTGGGAGTGTTGCATATGTTGATGCTATTTTTGTCCCCATTACAGTACCTGTTGTTTGAATATAGTTTTAGTTGTTAAATTGGAATGAATTGTTGTCTAAAATTAGTTCTATACTCTGTATAATAAACTCTTTTGTGAAGCATGTGGGAAGTATTTCTGGATATTTTTCAATCAAAAATGTAATGGCCTGTTTACCTAGTTCATGGGATATATTGCTGTACAAGCTGTTCACATCAAATGTTACTATGAGTGTACTTTGGTTTACTTTTAGTTATATGAAACTTTAGAAATCTATGCTGTCTCTGATGTAGCTTTTTATTATTGTGGTGTACGGTTGTAATATTTTATCTACTAGGTTGCACAGTCTGCTTGTGAGACAAACTGGCCATGCTACAATGGGTCTGAAATTAAGGTCACTAGGGTTTCAGGTGTGAATATATTCAGATCTTTGTTCCTGGATAGCTGCTTTAATTGTTATTGATTTATGTATCTTTGGGAGTCTGTAAAAATTCATAGTTTTTAATATAAAGTCTGTAAGAAAATCTTTTCCTTTTTTTGTTCGTTGGTGAGGTACCTTTATTTTTTACATTTTGAAATTTCTGTGTAGCAGGGGTTTGGGCTGGAAAATGTGGTATTGGTGTGTCTGGGTAAACTTGGGTTTGGTGAGGATGTTTTGATTGTGAGATTTGTAGTCATGGGGAATATTTTGTAGTTGTGTCTGTATTATGAAATAGTGGCCAATTGCATGGGCTTGTTGGTGGGTGGCCAAAAAAGATGAAAGCAAAGTTCATGAGTCAGTGTACCAGAATTTTCAGGCCAATGAAAGGAGAGCAATTTTCAAAACTAAGAAAAATTTAACAAACCAGTGTGAAAATAGCCAACAAACGAACATGCATGCATATGTACTTCCAACATGTTTAACAACCATTTATCTATCTATATATATATATATATATATATATATAGAAAGACAAACTTATCTTGATGAAAATCACAAATTTATTCACCTAAAGAGAAGCAACTTTGGACTCAAAACGTGTAGTGACACAAATACCATTACAGACACTTAATGTATTATACAAAAAGATAAGTAATATTAACAATGATAACAATAAATCTAGACTTAAAAATAAAACGTTCAGAGATTCTCACACTTTTTTTTACATATATGTATAAGTATTTATTTACTTAGTTTTTGGTCATAATTAAATTAGACCAGTACACAGTTGTATTAAAAAGTGTTCAATACAATTATATTGTAGAAATTTTGAATATTTTTTCATTTATAAACAAGTTATCACAAAATCTTATAAAACATCCTGGATTCCAGTATTGAAAATATTAACAAGAAAGTTAGAATTATTACAGAGAAATTAGATTTAAGTCAAAAAATACAAATTTTAACCAGTAGGGAATATCTTCTTTGTGGTCTTTGATTGTTAAAAAAGCTTGTCTACCGGTTAAAATTTGCATTTTTTGGCTTAAATCTAATTTAGCTGTAAAATCTTTAGCTTCCTTGTTAATATTTTCAATATAGGAATCCGGGACTTTTTTTATGAGATTTTGTGATTTCCTCATTTATCTTTTTTTCATATTTCTTTGGGTTTATTTTATAAATGTTGTTGGATTTGTCTTCTTGAATAAGGATATTTCGTGATTTTTTAATTTTTTAAAATTTCGTGTTAAAATATTTGGAAGTTATTGTTCATTTTTTTTTAATTTTATTTTATTTGGTCTAATATGGAAATCGGATGTGCGCTGTGGTGCAGTGGATATCGGCTCAGAACGAGAAATCAGGGAGCCAAGTTCGAATTCCAGTTGAATCCATTGCATTCACTTATATGCAAATACCCTTGGGAAAGGTATTAATCCGTCTCTTCCTTCCAGTTATGGGTTAAATAACAGGACAGATTAGGTTCTATGGCCTTGACTGGCAACCAATCTACCGCAGAAAGCAATGGCAACCTACTGCGGGATAATCTATGCCCAGTCAGTCATGTCTCTTTCGAGACATGATTGCCCAAGCGTGTTTCACATATAGCACTTAACTGACTGACTGAATATGGAAATCATAACTTTTTCAAAATTAATTCTTTGATTGCAGGGGGATAACTCCTGGTTAAATTACTCACATCTTGTTCCTTTTTTTTCCTCATGCATATATTTTAGGAAGATAATGCTTTCCATCTGATCCTGGTAAGAATTAGTTCAAATTTTTGTAATAAATGCAGCATATATTCTTTTCGGTTTTGTACAGGTATATTTTTCAGTGAGTGTGATATTTTTCTGTCATTGTTCCCCTCTCCCTCGTGTGTTCAGTAAAATCTGTATTCTTTATAATTAAAATACACTGGTTATAAAAATGTTCAATTGTAAGACGAGCATATTAATTAATTACTTGGTTTTTGGTCATGATTAAATTAATCCAGTACACTGTTGTATTAAAAATATTCAATGTAATTATAGTGTTAAACTTTTGAATATTTTTCATTTGTAAACAACCTAGGTTTCTACTATGTGGTGTCTTCAAGCAACTAGATTTTGAGATAATAGTCAAAAAATATATAAAAGTAGTCCAATATTTAGAGGTAGAATTACATTTACAAACTGACAATGTCTCTCTATATATGAAAGCAAACAAAAATTTAAAGTACATAAACACAAGATCTAACCATACCAAAAGCATAATCAAGCTCATTTACAAAAGAATAGGGCACAGGCTATCAAAAAATTTGTCAAACAAAACAATATTTGATGAAAAGAAACTATTAAGATGCATTAAAAAAATCTGGCCATTTTAGAATACAATCTCCAACTAAACAGACAAATAAAGTACACTGATAGAAAGCTAAGCATTATCTGGTTCATCCTATCATTTAACTTAAAAGTAAAAACCAAAATAGCTCAGAACTAAACAAAATTTTCAATAGGAATACAATCAAACTAAGATATAGCTGTACGAGTAATTTAAAATATTTCATAAAGAAATAAAACACCAGAAATTTAAATAGCATCATACAAGCAAGACCTTTAATAATGAATGTAACTGCAGAGACAAAAATAAATGCCCACTTCAAGGACTTTGTAATACAAAAAAAGTCATTTACAAAGTAAAAGTATATGACTTAAATGGTCAAAACAAAACATACTTGGAATCAACCAAAGATACTTTTGAGACTAGATGGTTCAATCACAAATCTACATTTAAACTAGAAAACTTTAAAAATTGTACAAAATTTGTTATCCATGTGTGGAAATTGAAATTAAAATATGGAAAAGACCCAGACATAACATGGAGTATAGTGAAAACAGCCAATTCTTACAATGGTGGCAAAATATGTAGACTGTGCCAGGAAGAAAAATTAGCTACTATGTTATTCCCAAACAAAAATGAATTACTGAATGAAAGAACAGAAAATATGACTAAGTGTAACCATACCATAAAATATCTATTAGGGTTATACAACCATGAATGAAAATGTTATAACTTCTAATTTTGAAAATTGCACATTCAAAAAACTTCCTGTTATATGAGCAATCTTAAAATAATGGTAAAATCAGTTGTTGCAAATTGCCTGAAGACACCACATGGTAGAAACCCAGGTCACATAATAACCCATTTAAAAATGAAAAATATTCAAAATATATAAGTAAATATTTGCAAAAATATAAGTAAACTCACAAAAGTCCCTATGCATAGATAATGCACATGCTTATAGATATATTATGAAAACATCACCATATTCATTTACATTACACTGTTTTTTATAATAAAAAACATGTCAGTCAAGAGAGATAAGGATCCATGTTATACAAATCTTCCTGCAATTATAACGGCTCTTGGGATGGTGCTGATAGTGAAATGGCTGTATTAAGTTAGGGACAGGCTTCTAAGACAGGTGAGTAGTTTCAAGAGACTGACCTAGCTTGCACACCTACTCCACCGTGTTAGGACATGGAGTAATAGAAAAGAGACAATGTCCTCTTTCTATTATTAACTGTATTCCCCAAAATTAAAGTTTGCATTCTTTTCTCTCTTTTTATCTTTTTGGTCATCACATTTCTTGTTTCCCCAACATGTTAAAAAATTTAATACATGCAAACATTTACAAAGATGTTCATACCAATATAATTCCTTCAATGAAGTATTCTTTTTCTCTTCTTTTGTAAGAAATACAAGAGCAGACAATCAAACAATAAAAAATATAAAAATAAACAAATAAACAAAAAAAAAAACCCACCAAAATATAGCTTGATAAAAAATATATGAAGTTATTTTATGTGTATATGTGTGTGCATATATGTGTATACTTGTATCTGCGCATGTATGTGTACATCCTTGTGTATGTGTATATATGCATAAGTATGTATGTGTATATCTGTATGTGTGTGAGTGTGTATGAGTATGTGTTTGACTTTTTGACTGCATATGAGGTTTGTCAACTTTTAATATTTTTATTAAATTTTAAAAGTTTTCTTATTTTTCTTTGTTGAACTTTTAGTCATCTTTCTTTACAGAAATATTCTTTATATTTCATTTTTTCTTGTGTTTATAATTTTTTTTTCTTGATATTTTATTACAGCAAAACTGATGTCTTCATTATTGTACAACATATTTTTTTTTTTGCTTTATTAATTTTCACTGGTTTTTCCTTTCTTTTTTTTTTCTATCCAATGTTCTTGTTGCCTGTCACAACTAACCCTGAACCTTAACCCTGAAAAAATGTCTTAACACATTCAGTGATTTATAGTAAATCTGAGGCTTCATCTTTGGAGTACAATGAAAATGCATGGTGCTTTGTAGTTTTATATAATATTTTTCTAGGAATATTTCATAACTTAAATGTGAGTTATAGCCAAACAGCTCCTTTGTGTGTCCCTGCCTCCACAAAAGTACTTTATCCAATAATACAATATTAATCATTAGGCCACCTGAAGATGGGAGACAAATGCAAAGAAAATAAATAAAAGATAGAGAGTTCTGAGAAAAACTAGGAAAGAATTTTAAACAAAATAGAAAAACTTAATATGTATAAAGGGATGATAGATAAGAATAAATATTATTATTTTTTTTTTTTGACTAATATTTACTGTCATCTTAATTTTTTTGCTTTTGATCACAAGTTAGGTTGCCAATTTACAGCAATGAGTGAACAATATGGATTGGAAAAAAAACAGTGTCAGCCTGAGAAAACCTTTTTAAAAAGTGGCTATAAAATAAAGACAAAAATGTAAATACTCGTCAAAATTATTATTAATGGTTAAAAATAATTTATCTAATAAAAATTCAGAATAAAATAAATAGTAGTCAAAATTTAAAAAAAACAGTTGACACTAATTCATTTAATATAAATTCAAATGAAAATAAATACTAGTCAAAATTAAAAAGAACAGTTGACACTAATTCATTTAATATAAATTCAAATGAAAATAAATACTAGTCAAAATTTAAAAAAAACAGTTGACACTAATTCCTTTAATATAAATTCAAATGAAAATAAATACTAGTCAAAATTAAAAAGAACAGTTGACACTAATTCATTTAATATAAATTCAAATGAAAATAAACACTAGTCAAAATTAATAATGATGGTTGACAATAATTCATCTGGAAAAAAATAAAAAAAGTAAATAAAATATGAAAATTAATAATGCTTCATCTATTATGAAATTATGATGAAGGTCAATAAGAGTAAAAATTAATAAAATGGTTGACAAGGCTTCATCAAATAAAAACTTAACATGAAAATAATTAAATATTAATAATAATAGTCAATAATGTTTCATTAGATAGAAAATTAACATACTAGTCAAAATTTATAGTAAATACTAATCAAAATTAATGATGGTTGACAAAGCTTTATGTAATAAAAATTAATATGAAAGTAAATACTAATAAAAAAATTATTAATAATAAAGGTTATCAAATAAAAAATTAACATAAAAGTAAATAAAAGTCAAACATTAATATTAATGGCTGCCAAAGTTTTATCTCATAAAAAATTTTAAATAAAGTAAGTCCTATTCAAAAGATAATTATAATGTTTATCAATAAAAATTAAAATGAAAGTAAATAGTATTCAAAAACTAATAATAATGATTGATAATTTGTTTTTTCTTTAGTGTTGTTTATCCTATAAATAAAAAAAACAAATTATCAACCATTATTATTATTCATTTATATTTATTAATTTTTTTTAAGTACTATTTAATTTCATCTTATTGATAAATGTTAGCAGATGCCGGAAAATCTCTTCAAAGATGAAGAAAAGACTCAAAGCAACAGAAATGTGGTTCTATAGAAAGATGTTGAGGATAGCCTAATAAACACTTGGAAAAAAACAGCTGAAGTTTTGAGGCACAATGAAGAAAGAGGGCCTGGAGAATTTAATAGTCACAGGTCAGATAGAGGGAAAGGTAAACAGGGTAACAACCTGTGACATACATGATGGGCTTAAACAAATAGATAGTAGAGCAGGGTTTGGGAGAAACAACTCAAAAGGTGTTAAGAAGTAAAAGGATCAGGAAGATGGGGAGGGCTATGATCACCAAACATCTGCCAAATATGCCACACAAAGAAGTTAAAAGTAACTAAAAGCTACAACAGAAAAACAAAGTGAATGAATGAAAGCAAGAAGGAAAATGTAAAAGGAAAAGAAAGTAAAATGAAATGAAAGAAACACATGGGAGAAGAAAAGGAAAGAAAGTAGGTAAAGAAGATGAACACAAAAGATAAAGATAAAGGAAGATGAAATGAAAAAAAAGAAAAAACAAAAACATGAAAATAAAACAAATGGTAACCTAATTAACCAAGTAACAAAGTTTTCATTATAGAATTTCTTTCAAACACACATCCCTCAGTTTCCTTCTTTTTTCATTCAATAACCCAAATAACCAAGGGACAACTTTTTTATTGTAGAATTTCTTTCAAACACACATCCTCAGTTTCCTTCTTTTTTCATTCAATAACCCAAATAACCAAGGGACAACTTTTTCATTGTAGAATTTCTTTCAAACACACATCCCTCAGTTTCCTTCTTTTTTCATTCAATAACCCAAATAACCAAGAGACAACTTTTTCATTGTAGAATTTCTTTCAAAGACACATCCTTTAGTTTCCTTCTTTTTTCATTCTATAATTTCAATTCTGATAATATTTTCATTTTAACATGAAACACATTACCTCTGCATTTTCTGCATTTAAGAAAAGATTACTATTATTGTTCAGGATCACAGTTCTCTACAATTCCCTCTCCTATGTAGCTTTTAATAAGCTTTGCCTTTTTTTTTTAATCTCTCCTAATCGCCATTCTGCCAAACATTTTACAAGCTTATTTGTTAGGTTACACCATGCTTTCCTCTGTCTCTCATGCTTTTAATATGTTTGTGAATGTCAAATTCTCCAAACTCCCTTTCCTTATTATGTGTTATCATGTGGATGGTGTGATGGATGGCAACTCAGCACGAGAAATCGGAACATCTTATTCAGAAGTCAAAATGAGCACACATCTGTTGTTAAACTGTTTGTCTTGTATTCAGTGGATCTGTAGCGAACTTATGGTTGTAGGTTTAATGTTTAGTAAGGGTTTTAAGGCTGTGTGCGTGTTCTTAACCAAGTTCACAACTATTTTTATATTTGATCACAAGAAACGACAATCCAGGTAAAAATGTAGAAATGATTAACTCAAACAACTGGTTGAGCAAACAAATGTAACAAGAATAATTTTTATATAAACAAAGAAACATTTAAACAGTTCAAGAAATACAATTAAATTCACATATGAAGATAGACCTGTGATGTCGAAATGACGAGTAATGTTAAGATGAGTTTTAACATGAAATAGTCAAGAATGAAATATCATAAACGTTTGTTTGATTGACAAAAGTTTGATTCGTTACAAAGATACACCCGAAGTGCGGTGAGGCGAATATTCATAGATTTGCATGTAATGTAGGTTGTAGAAACAGAAATGAGGTTTACGTACTTTGCCAAAAATATTTGAAGTTGACGAAATATCTTAAACTTTTAATTATAGAATATTCAGTATTCATGTTGTTTGTTACATAAAGGTAATCAGTATTAGTATGAATATAAGTCTGAATAAAACTTCACGGAGATTAAAATATTGGTGGTCGAGAAATAGTCAAAGAATATTTTTGAAAGCAAGTAAACGTTCTTGACGGTAAAGAGGAAGGTCTTTCAGTATGTGAAGAATGAAGTGAGTAACCCCTGAATCCATTAGCACTTCGAAAGATTGTGCACGAAAGTAAAGTGCGGCTGGTCGAGGGTGTTGAAAAGGACCAGCATGGATTCGGCTAGCACTAGGGGAAACTGAAGCATGGGTCCTAAAGGGGCCAGCTTATATCCTTGTCAAGAGGATCATATTGGCTCAAATCAAGCCCTCAGATTTAAGTGCCAAAACTGTGACTCACCCAATGGGATTGCTTGCCTTGCAACCATAAGCACTGATTGGCTAATTCCTAGTATTGGAATGATCCATATCTGCCAACCTGTAACCAGGGGATGGATAGCTTAGTCTATTCCAACAGACCTGTTTTTTTTTTTAAATATTCCAGGTGGGAAGCAGAAATATTAATGAAACATTATTTTTTTAGATTACTGAGGAAACACAGAAAATCTGTAATTAAGTAAATCCTATCAAAATACTCCAGAGATACTTCCTTTTAAATTTCTTTTTTTTTTAATTATCTTTCACCCTAGGCAAGACAGGGCCACCCCATTTGTGTAGGTGGTTATAATGAGAGAAAAGACTGGATACAGGGGTATTGAAGAAAAAATCAAGAATAGGATTCAAGAAGATAGAAAATAGTAACTGACATTGCATTTAAATATATGTATGTTTTGATCAACATGGATCAACTGCATCTCAGAGTTAATAATTTTAGTATTTCATCATTCAAAGGAGGTAACAATTTTTTATATTGGCTTTTGTAGAGTCTTCATTTAAAATATAACCAACAACCATTCATTTTGCTCTAAATTTCTGGTACAAGAATTTTTTTATGATTTAATCATTTCATTCCAAGCAAGGCAGGACCCCCACTGGTGTGCAGAGGGTTGCAGTGAGTGGGAAAAAAAAGGTACAGGGGATGTTGAGGAAATGATAAGAGAAGGATGGGAATCAAGGAAATAAAAAATGGCAATTGACATTGCCTTTAAACTTCTGGAGATTGTAGCCATCAGGAAAGAAAGCAAATGGAAGCGAGTTCTACAAATGATAAGTATGAGAAAAGAAATTGTTAGAGTAGAAGAGAGAGTTACATTTAACTATTTCAATGGTAAAAGAGTGTGATTTAATGCCAATCTAGTAGCACATGTAAATACATATGGTCAAAGATCTAGGGAAAAAGCTCATCAGAGCAGTTGCCATTAAAATTCTTGTAAAAAAGACAGAAGGAAGCCAAATCAGGTTGGTGAGAAAGTGACTGAAGACAGGCTGCCAAATCAGGATTGATTATGTTGCAGATTCTCCTTTAGATGAATAGCAAGAGCACCTTACCAGATATGGCAACAGCATTCAATGCATGCATAAATGGTAGATATATAAATGTGCAAAATGGATTCTAATGAGAAAAACTTCCTGGCCTAACACAGTGAGCCACCCTTCCTGGCAGTAGATGCAGCTATAGTTTTTATGTAGTCATTCTATTTGAAGTCATTTGAGAGCGTGAGGCCAAGGAAGCACAGTGTGTTGCTCTCTAGGAGACTAGTGTCATCCATTCTGATGGTAGGCAGGGATGTTTCTCTGTGGTGGTTAAAGAGGAGCAGCTTCATTTTGGAGGCATTCAAATTTATGCCTCATTTCCTACCACATTAAGTCATTGACTGAAGATCTTTTTGAAGTGCAGCAGCCAGGTTTAGTTTGTCAGCCTTGGCAGATTTCTCATTGAGACAGCAGTAAATGGTGTGTCATCTGTATAGATGCCTACTTGGAAACTGATTACATCAGGAAGACCATTAATGAAGATCAGAAAAAGCATAGGACCTAGGATAGAGTTAATCATTATTTACAGTATATACAGGCAGAATATTGTCCTCATTTTCTTTTCTTTTTTATTGTTAAGCACAGTAACCCTCAAGGAATTTTAAACTGAACTCTTTATGTGTTAGAATATTTTCATTCTACTGACCAATCTAGGGATATTTGATCTAGTTCGTATTTACTGCTGTTCAATTATTGCTTGCTCTGTTTCCACTAAGTCTAAATCTCTACTTAGTCAAGTGCCATACATGATACACACTTTGGCCGATCATGTCTCAAAAGAAACATGACTGACTGGGCAGAAGATTATCACACAGTAGATTGCTGTTGTTTTCTGCCATAGACTAGTTGCCAGCCAAGGCTATAGAACCCAATCTGTCCTATTATTTTACCCATAACTGGAGGGAAAAGATGGCTTAATACCTTTCCCAAGGATATTTGCACATAAGTAAATGCAACAAATTCAACTGAAATTCGAACTTGGCTCTCTGATTTGTGGTTCCGAGTCAATATCCACTGCACCACAATTATATTGATAGTGTTGTATCTATGTGTCTATCAGTGCCATGAAAATTAATTAAACTTTCTTATTTTCCTAATTTAAAAATCCATCACCATTACATTAGTTTGTTAAAAATATGGATCTGTAATATAATCAATTCTGATCTGGCATCTCAACTTCTGTCACTTTCTCACCAACATGACTTGGCTTCCCTCTGTCTTTTCTGCATATATTTTCATGGCAATTGCTCTGATGAGTTTCCAGCTTGATGCCTCAACTGCATGAACTGTGTTCTACTAGATTGGTAATTAGGTCTCAAAAATTTTACAGTTGAATTGGCTAAAAACAACCAAATGTTTTATTTTAATAGTTTCTTTTCTCATTTTTCTTGCCTGAAGAAATCTCATCAAATTTCTTGCTTCCCAGCCACCTACAAACCTCAAAAGCTTAAATACAACACCAATAGCCACCTAACTTCTTGAATCCTGTTCTTTTACTGACCTTTCTCTCTAATATCTCATTTTCTTTCCCTCCCAGTAACTCTTTGCATTCTAGTAGCATTATCACAATGCTTTGGGTGAAATGATTTTTTTAAAAATTCTATTTATATCATTTTTATATAAATTGTCATTTTAAACAACTTTTATGTTTCACCTCTCATAATTTTTCTCGCTGTTTTCTTTGCAAAACAAGCAAAATAATCAATATCCTTGTGAACAATTGATGCTATATTCAGTGCTAATATAGTATGTGGCCTACAATTTTAATTCTGGTATAGTATGTGGCCTACAATTTTAATTCTGGTATAGTATGTGGCCTACAATTTTAATTCTGGTATAGTATGTGGCCTACAATTTTAATTCTGGTATAGTATGTGGCCTACAATTTTAATTCTGGTATAGTATGTGGCCTACAATTTTAATTCTGGTATAGTATGTGGCCTACAATTTTAATTCTGGTATAGTATGTGGCCTACAATTTTAATTCTGGTATAGTATGTGGCCTACCCAGTTTGAATGTGTCCTCGACTTCTACCTCAGTAAGAAAATATATTTATTGATATAAGTATTCAGCTATTTATTGAAACTAATTATTTTCCCTAACCCTGACCAGACAGTTATAATATATTTTTTGTAATAGACTTCTTAAGTTAAGCCACATACTATACCACTGACAGAATTTCGTACTCCACATTCAAAAGGTAGGCCACATACTATACCAGTAACAGAATTTTGTAGGGCACATTCAAAAGGTAGGCCACATACTATACCAGTGACAGAATTTTGTGGGCCACATTCAAAAGGTAGGCCACATACTATAGCAGCACCCTATATTGTTTGTTTAATACTAATCTATAGGTTTTTAAGTTTCTATTTATTTCTTTTAATTATCTGCTTGCCATGAAATTCAGCAGTTGAAACCTGTTTTTTATAAAGTCAAGACTGAGAGTTAGCTAACATGTGTAAATATTTTCCTTTTATTTTTTTCTGCTCATTCCTCTGTTTAAATTACTATGAAAGGTTAATTAACATTTCATTGTTTCAGCAAATTTGGGTGTATCACACTTCTTATGTGATTTGTCTTACAAACAAATGGAAAAAAATAATTTCAAAGAATTTTAAAAAGTAAACAAAAAGAACTAATTTATTTGAATAAAGTCAACAGCATGTATCAACAGCAATGTTTTGAAACCAGCTAGAAATCAAACATGGTTAGATGTTCCAAGAATTTCAGTTAAGACTTTGGTAATTCTACTCCTGCAGCTTCTTCTCTCGTACTTACCACCTGTGGAACTCGCTTCCATATTCTTGCTTTCCTGATGGCTACAACCTCCAGGAATTTAAATGCAATGTCAATACTCATCTATTAACCACTTGACTCCAGTTCTTTCACCACCCCGTGTATCCTTTCCTTTCTCTCCACCTTTGCAACTGTCATCACACCTGTATTCCCATCCTTCTCTTGCTCCTTTCTAACTGGTTCGTTTTCCTCTTCACTCTCTTCTAATTAATCTTTTTACTCATATGTAGACCCCTGCACATCAGTGGCATTACTGCCTTGCTCGGGGTGATACAATTAAAAAAAAAATTCACATCTCCCTTTTCTTGTAATCTTATTCATTTTTTTCTGTATAGACCTTGTACAATAAAGTGAATAAAAACATTCAATCCTAGTTTAGATGCAACCACACAACAAAATAAACTTTGCTATATTCCTCTATCTCTTTCTTCTCTTTCAAACTTACTGGTGAATTGCAAGCCTCTTGGTTAATGGTACAGGTGGAAGGGGTGACTTATGTATTTATAATGAGATCAGGGATATTAAACAATCAAATGTTTGTCTAAAATGTTGAGCCTTGAGCAAGCTTGCTTTAAAAAATATACAAAACAATAAAATTCCACAAACAAAAAGCTCTCATTCAATGCCATATTGGAAAGGAAGGGAAGCAACTCATTTTCATGTTAACTGTTTTTTATAACCTGTCTACTCATTTAAGAGGTGCCAATCCCTTCTAAAAAATCTTTGACAGAGATTGATGACTGAAAATTGTGATTCCTAATACAGAAATGTTAATTGTTCAAATAAATAACAGGATCATATAAAGTCTGTTCAACTTGTGTGATTGTTATCGCTATTTTTGCATCATTACTGTTCTTTCTGATTTTCTTGAAATCCAACAATTCTAAAAATAAAGAGAAATGCTATAAGACAGAGATGGGATATTGATAGAAATATGGCATGTTACTGTCCGAGAGAAAATCTCAATTGGAATGGTTTCTAGGCCTAAACTATTGCAGGAAAATTAAAGAAACACTAGAAAGAGAAAAAGTGGCCTTCAAAATAATTTTTAAAACTATGAAGTAAGAAAAGGCAGAAAACAAGCACAAAACTTTAGAAAAATAAAACAAAAACAAAGAATAAACACAATCTTAAAATTCCAGATGAAACCAAAAAAACATACAACTAATCAAAAGAAACTTATTATAATTTTTTTTTTTTAATCATATCACCCCGAGCAGGCAGTAACGCCACTGATGTGCAGGGGGCTACATAAGAGTGAAAAGATTGGAAAAGAGAAAGCCGGAAACCACATCCTAAATAAGAAACAAGGGATGAGCCTCTTCACCCATTCAATAGACGTGGATGAAGTGTGAACTGGGTGATAGTTTAGTCTATCTACTCCAATTACAAAAATAAATGAAAAATTAATTATAAAATTGAAAGTATAAAAAAATCATTAAAACTGTCTGAATAGACAACAAACTAAAACCCAAACCATAATTAACCTTTTCATCACCAAAAAGTGAAAAAGGCACCCAAATTAGAAAATTGTTTTTTAACTCTTAAATAACCACAAAATAGGCAAAAATTACAGAAAGTAAAAAAGGTATAAAAATAATTAAAAAACACAAAAAGCAGAAAATTCTTTACAAAAAAAAAAAAATTAGCAAAATACAGAAATGAATTTGTAGATGAAAAATTAAAAAGAAAAATGCAAAATACCTGTTTCAAGAAAAAGAAGTATCCTAAAATAATCCGTACTAAAATAGTCTCAGATAATCCGTACTAAAAATAGTCTCAGATAATCCGTACTAAAAATAGTCTCAGATAATCCGTACTAAAAATAGTCTCAAAGATTCATTTGTATGAAATTTGCACATTGTAATTTCTTTATCTGGTGAAGATAGAGGGCTATTCTCAGATCCATATGAACTCTAACAGACAGACACACACTTTCTCTCTCTCTCTCACTCAAACACATGCACAAACATACATACATACATAAGTATCCTCATTATTAGTATTAAATTGTTCAATTTAATATGCAACAAACTCTTAAACTGTGCCTATTCTATTAGTTGTTTAAGCTAAAAATCTTTGTATTTCATGACAGTAACAGTTCATTTAAATTCTTTTTTTACATAGACTCCTATCTATAATGAGAAAACTTTTATTGTACAAAACTCATCTACTTATCTAGATAAATGAACAATTTCAAACTGCAGTACATCAAAATATAACATCTTTATCAAAGAAAATTTGGATCAAGAATTTAAATCTTTTTAGGTCTTAAGAAAAATACATTTCCTGTTAAAAAATTAAATTTTACTATCAAACCTCCTCATGAGTGATAGGGGTTTATATGAAATATTGAGGAGAAAAAAACGATTCAAACATTTGATTTCATGTGTGTATATATATATATATATATATATATATATATATAATTGTTTGGTAGACTTTGTTTTAGTGACATATAAACATTTATGGGTTATTTAATGCTAAAATCTAAACACTTTGAACACAACTGTATGCCTTTAACTACAGATAAAATATCTTGATAATTTTTGTGGTGCAGTGGATATCAACTCAGAATGACAAATCGGGGTGCTAAGCTTGAATTCCAGTTAAATTCCTTGCATTCACTTACGCATAAATACCTTTGGGAAAGGTAATAATCCATCTCTTCCCTCACGTTATGGGTTAAATAATAGAACAGATTGGGTCCTGTAGCCTTGGCTGGTAAACCAGTCTATCGCAGAAAGCAATGACAATTTACTGCGGGATAATCTTCTGCCCAGTCAGTCATGTCTCTTTTGAGACATGATTGGCCAAAGCGCATATCACATATGGCACTTAACTGACTGTTGGTATTTTTATATATAATATGTAATGCTTGTATTTTTATACTTTCATAGTCTTTAGTTTTTGCTTACAGTGTGGTCACTATTGGCTCATAGTTGGGACCTTAACAGGTGCTACCACCCCTGGTCATGGTGAACCAGGAAACAACACTAATTAAGAGGTGGTTCTATGATCAGAGACCTTGCTGTCTGATGTCGTCTATTGTCATACAAATGACAATATATATGCATGTGTGTAGACACACACACACACACACACATATATATATATATATAGTTATAAATTGTATTGATATAGGAATCAGTTTTTTATTAAATTGCAGAAAGATTCTATGAAATCAAATTTTTTTAGATCCACCTATATATATATATATAGAGAGAGAGAGAAAGAGAGAGAGAGAGAAATAGGTAGCAAGAGAGAGGTAGAAAGAACCTGATAGAAACTAAAAGAGTGAGAGATGAATGATTGAATATTATAATTAAAAGATACAAATTATATTTTGTTAGACACTTTAATAGACATTAGTTTTGGAATTGCATATATTTATCTGATCATTTGCTTATTAATTACCCTTCAACTATCAATGTAATATGTTTAATTAAATTTCAATCACAAAATATTTTTTTCAAATTAACTTGTTTTTCACTATTTCTATCTTTCATTGTATTTTGTCACATTCATTTGTAACTGCCATTTCTACCATTCTACTAATATTTTGCTATGCATTTTTAGTATTTCTCAAGGACAATATAGTTCGGTTGTTTAAGTGTTAAATTAATGTTTGTCGATAACTTGCCTCATAATTAAACTTCTAATTTGATAGTGTAATATTTGCAAATACTGTTCGCAGTTGGTATAAAAATAAGAACTGCCTTATTTAACAAAAAGATTTAATCTGGTACTTATGAAACATGATCTAAAACCTCTTACAAAATGACTGTTTATTCCTAATAATCTAAGCAGATTATTACAAGATTACTCATAGTATATATAATATTGCATGATTAAAAGTTTGATGCAGAGGATTGTAGGTGTGTATTTTTCCAAACGTTTTTCCAAGAAATTCAGAACATGAACAATTTAAAATTATACTCTTAAGTTTTTTATAGATAAATTAAGTAATTATATTTTTATAGATAATATTTATGAAAGGGAATTTCAAACTAGTATTTCATTCATCTTACTTATGGTGCATTTTATTTGAGTTTTAGCATTCAATCTATATTTTTAATTGAAAATGGGGATGTGGTTCTACAGAAGGATGCTGAAGATATCATACACTGAGCATGTGACTATCGACGAGATGTTGGAGAGGATGGAAACAAAGGGGAAAACTCATTTAACATAAGGAAGAGACAGATGAGGTTTCTGGGACATATAATGAGGAAAGAGGGCCTGGAGAATTTAATACTCACAGGATGGATAGAGGGAAAGAGAGACAGGAGAAAGCAGTGTGAGTGCTAGTTGATAGGCCTGAGCAATTGAATGGCAGAGTGAGGTTTGGGAGAGATACCAAGAGGAAGAATTTTGAGAGCTAAAAGAGACAGAGCTAAGTGGAAGTCAATGACTGCTTATGTCTTGAAGGGACATGGCACATGAAGATATATATAAATAAATTGTCACCATTTTATATTTTTAATTTCAAACATACTTTTGTTTTCTTAACTGCACAGTATAGTAGGGTCAGTTGGACACCATCTGTAAGAAAAAGAGCACCATGACGCAATTCACTGCCAGAAATTTGGAAATGGCATGCTGTTTGGCACTTGTGTCAGAAGCTCTAATATAAACAGAGTGTTTGGATATCTATCTGAATATAGTACAGAGGTTTCAGAAAGAGTTGGATAATATATCCAGTCAACATGATGGTGCTTAGAGTGATTACTAGTGATTATGCCACTACTCACCTTCCCACAGGGTCTCACTCAACGCAGAGGTCTACATCAAATGCCTTGAGAAGGTAGTGATGCCTAATGTGAAGAGGATGGCTGATGGAAGATTCTGGCAACAGGACTCTGGACCATGACACAAGCAGGAGAACACAGTCATGGCTGTCAGACAATTTTTGCAACCATATCACCCATTATATCTGGCCATCTAACTCCCCAGACTGCAACCCCTTGATTGTTATGTTATGCAAGAAACCAACAAAACTCCTTATAAAATCAAAGATGAACTGAAGGCAAAGATTATGACAGCATTCACTAATTTAAACATGGAGACCGTCCAAAAGAGATGCAAGAGATGCAACAGATTCTGAAGTCATCTAAAGGCTGTGGTTAAAGCCGATGGGGATTTAATGAAATAAATTTATTCTTTAGTATTTCAAGATATTATTGTGTAATTATGTTAAATATCTCTGTTAAAATGAGATATCAGTGTTATTTTCATTTTCACATAATTTAGTCAACAATTTATCCATGGTACTCTTAATAAACATGTAAAGTTTCATTAAAGCCAACTGATAAGGTACTGTAATGAAGCATTTTATTAAATTTTTACTGTGCTTGTGTGATTTTTTGCTGGACATAAAGAAACATATCAACTAAGACTGCATCACAATGTTTTGACTATGTTTGGAAAACAAAACCAATCTTATCACTCGAGAAACATATGTAACATTCTGTACATTGTTTTGTGTATATTTGAAAAAAAGTTATTGAAAACAGATCTTTTTTATCTATTTTAATCATTTCACCCCAAACAAGGCAATGAAGGCATTAAGACACAATGGGGTTAATGAATCTTAAAAGGTATGTGTAAAAAAGAAAAAAAAGTATGAAGTAAAAGATAATTATATTAAAAAAAACAAAAACTAAAAAAATAAGATTGTCATTACATTTAAATTTTTGTAAATCACAGTTGCCTGGGAAGCTATAATAAGTGAGTTCTGCAAGTGAGTGGTACAATAGAAGAAACTTTGAGTATAGAACTTATGTTTCCATCTAGCCAGCTCAACTGCAAAATGATGAGACCTTGCAGCCAGTCTAGTCGTCTTCTTTATGCGCTGTTTCCCTTCAAGACGTAGGTGATCAAGGATTTCTATTTGCTCCTATCCCTTATTGCTCTCAAACTTTGTCCTCTTGGTATCCCTCCCAAACTTCGATCCACCATCGACTGGCTCCAGTACATTAGGTATGTCGCATGCTGCATTCTCCTGTCTCACTTTCCCTCCATCCGTCCTTTGAGTATCAGATTCTCCAGACTCTCCTTCCTCATTACATGTCCCAGTATAAGTTTTTGATGTTGCTTTATGCTTAAGCTCATAAAGTCCATGTACCATAAAGGAAAGTTAACCATGAAAGCATTTATGGACAAAGCACAGAACAGTTACATTATCATGGTGGAAAAATGACTGAAAGCAAAATACCAGGTCAGCACCAATAATGTTGCAGATTCTTCTTTGGATTTTATCAAGAGCATCAGCAGAATAGGCAGCAATATTCAAAGTATGGATGAATGTGTGGTGATACCAACCGAGCAAAAGCAAGGGACTGGATGTTTGCACTCTCACGACAAAAAGCAAATGACCAAAAGTCATCGGTGCACACCCCAGCTTCATGCAGATGTTCTGGTTGAAAACTAAAAATTAATTAAACATTAAATTCCAGTTCGTGAGCCCACACGAATTTTATTTATCAGCCAATGGGAAGCTCAAAATCAAGTATAGATATGAATTCCCGAATGATCTGCTGGGATCCAAAAAAGAAGATATAAAAAGCCGATACAGAAAGCATCACCAGACAGACAGACCAACCCACACAGACTGACTCGAGAGAGACAAGAGTAATTAGCAGCCCCCTTCAGCAAGTCAAACGACTTACTATGCTTGCCTTCCTTCACCTCTCCTTCTTCACTGTCTCAAAACTACTTACTGATCTAAGGAGCGGATACATCAAAGACATTCCTTACTCACAATGCTCCCACATACCTAAGCATTAATTCGCTTTTTAGCATTTTATTGCCATGAACATTTTAATGTCTGTTGGACCCATATTCAAAAAATTACTTTAATTGTAAAAACCTTAATTGATATGTGTATATATATAAAATGTTATTTTTCAACTCAATTTGCTTGTCTTAATTGATAATCTTTTTATGACTTATAGTGGGCTATCTACAACGAGGCCAAATTCCATTAATCTGCAACAATATACAACTACCCTTTAAAAGAACACGTCCCCACTATAAATGTAAACCTATAAATATGTAAGAGAGATTATTGAGAGAAAAATTGTCTAGCATGACATCGTGGGTCAACTTTTCTAATCTTCTTATTCTCAGTTGCAAAAATGGAAATATATTTTACTCTATGTATTTTAATTGTGAATTTCTTTTCTGCATTTATTCATTTGAAATGACAAAATAATGTAGGTAATGAAATAAGAAACTAGAGTGAATTCATTCCTCAGTATAGTAAATTACTGTTTTACTGACTAGTGTACTGCATATTTTAACTAAAAGCTTAATGAAAATATTGAATTTAGCTGCCTTAAAATATACAAATAGGACATCAAATACTTCTAATTTCATTTTACAATTATAAATTGTATACACACTTGAGTAAAAGGCCAAACACTTGATAGACTGTTATAACAAGAATATAAAGTTTGAATGAATAAATGAAGTACTTATCTTAAGATATGAAAAGAAAAAAAGACTACAAAAACTACTACTGACTTATATTTTAATTAAAATAAATCCAATTAATCTTTCCGAAATCCAGTCCTGTCATGAAGAAAAGTGATAGAAGTTTTATTTTTGTTTCAGAAGAACAAAGTCAACTAGCATATAATAATGATAAATGCTGCTAACATTCAGAAAAAGAAACCCTGATGACCACCTAACACACCTGCTTTATTTCCTGTTAGCACCTGAAGTATCCTCTAAAGTCAAAATGGTTTTGGCCTTAAGCAAGAAATAGATTCTTTTGGATTTTGAATTAAGGTGAATATTCTGGACATTTAAGCTGAGTGACACATTTGACAGGGATTAGAAAATGGATTTGTTTAATCTGCATCATCTTCAAGTGATTTCAAATTGATGACTTAAGGCCAAATACTAATCACTTAGCTTGTCTTTTGAAGCACTGACTTGGAATATTTTGGTCAATGTTCTTTGTGTTTAGGATGCTAACCATTGCAAAAATATAGCATGGAAAGTTTATAGCATTTTTATCTAGTTTTTTTTATATTTTAGAATGAAGTATTATCAGAAAACTTGGTGATTTTTCAAAGCACAAATGTTAAACTTGACTGTATTTGACTGTTTGAAAGGCAACTGAATTAAAGATATGTGTACTGGGGAGTCATTATTGTTTCAGCTAATATGTTCTTCAGCCTTCTGGAAAGAACATTATGACACAATTTCTAAAAAAAACAAAGTTGTGATTTTTTCGTTAGATCTTTTAAATAACATCATTTAATGTCAGGATCCAAAAACGCAGAAGAGAAAGAAAAAAATATTTAAGAGCATTTAAAGCAAGCAAGCTAAGAATTATATATATATATATATATATATATATATATATATATATATGAATTCTTATATTTTCATCTGTTATGTGACTGAAATATCTCAATTTTTTCACTGGTACCAAAAGTTGATGCAGAGGTCAAAGCCAAAATGTTAAGTGACAACTTTCAAAAGAAGCAGATTGTCAAAGATTAAGGAGAGGCTCAAAACAGCAGAAATGTGGTTCTACAGAAGAATGCTGAGAATACCATGGACCAAACACAATGATAAGCTGTTGGAGAGAATACAAAAGAGAAGACAACATATACTGAAAACCAGGAAGAAAGAGCTGAGGTTTCTGTGACATGTAATGAGGAAGAAGGGTTTGGAGAATCTGATACCCACAGGATAAATAGAGGGAAAAAGAGACAGGGGAAAGAAGCGCAAGACATATATGATAAAATTTAGCAAATGGATGGCAGAGCTTGGTTTGAAAGAGATATCAAGAGGAAAAATATTAAGAGTGATAAGGGACAGAGAAATGGAAGCCTATGATTGCCTACATCCTGAAGAGACACAGCACACAAAGAAAAAGGCTAATTGTAGTAAAAAAACTAATTCTCACATTTGAATAATTCTATCATACAGAATGAACTAAAACTAGATGTGTGTTGTGATGCAATGGATATTGACTTGGAACGAGAGATTGTGAGCAGAGTTCAAATTTCAGTTGAATTTGCTGCATTCACTTATGTACAAATACCCTTAGGAAAGGTATTAACTTGTCTCTTCACCCTCCTGCTATGGGTAAAATAGCAGGATAGATTGGGTTATGTAGCTTTGGCTGGCAACCAGTCTACCACAGAAAGTAATGGCCATCTACTTTGGGAAAATCCTTAAACCAGTCAGTCATGTCACTTTTGAGACATGATCACCCAGGTGTGTATTACAGATGGCCCTTAACAGACTGACTAGATTTGCAGCAAGATCTCATCATTTTACTCTTGAAATCTTAGTGGCTCTGTTGTCTGGCTTGAAACAAAATGATTATAAAAACTAATTTCCTTGTGCATTGTCCCAGTCAATCAGTCAGTTGAGTGCCATACGTGATACACGCTTAGGTGATCATGTCTCAACAGAGACATGACTGACTGGGCAGAAGATTATCCCACAGTAGGTTGCCATTGCTTTCTGCGTTAGACTGGTTGCCAATCAATCTGTCTGGTTATTTAACCCATAACTGGAAGGAAGTGGCAGATTAATACCTTTCCCAAGGGTATTTACACGTAAGTGAATGCAATGAATTCGGCTGGAATTCGAACTCGGCTCCCCGATTTCTTGTTCCGAGCTGATATCCACTGCACCACAACGGATATCCTGCCATTGTCCCAGTAGAAATTTGAAAAAAAAATATTAATGATTCATTTCTAAACATCTACCAGAAAATTGATAGCGAAAATCTTTTAATAACTGCTTTTATTCTTGGAAATCAACAGGATTATAATTCCTGGCATGAACAATAATTTTCCGAAAGTTTGTTTTCAGATCATTCCAGTCATCTTTTATCTCCATTTTTTTTTTCTGATTGACAGGAAATTTTTATGCTAATAAACACACCTTATTCCAATGTTTGCACTTATCTTCAGCCTGTAAATCTTGAAGATGCACAAATTTAAAAAAATATATGCAAGTGTTGCTAAGCTTCAAAGAAATTCTTTTGATAAGAACACCAGAAACTAAAACAGGACAGAACCAATTCTTTATTCTTTTCTTTTTTAAAAACATCATGGCTATGATGGCTACATTGTATATCCCCCTCTCAAATGAATGGAGCATGCAGGGCAATGATGTCGCACGTATAAACCAAACAAAAGGAAGAAATAATGCAACAAAAAATGTGTTGCTTTTTCACTTTCATCTTTCTTTGCTTTTCCAATTATCCTTTTTTTTTTTGGCCCATAATAAACTAATTTTACCTGAATGCATTTATTGAATGCATTTTCATGATTCCCTGATACAACACAGGTTTCTCTATGATTCATTATGTTATTCAGGTTGTTAATATTTGGTTAGAAGTGGATGAGGAGAAGCCATGTCAAAAACGAACTAACACCCACAGGCTAGTGTCCATGGCTGCGATAGATAGATAGATAGATAGATAGATAGATAGATAGATAGATAGATAAAGAAATTGAAATAGAAAGATCTAAAAATAATAAGATAGATATGAACAGACAGATAAAAAAAAAGAGTCAGGAGAAAGAGGTTTCAGAAAAAATATAAAAAAATGAATACTAATTACAATGGCAGAAATAAAAGTGTTGATCTTTGTCAAGATCTAACTTCTTAATTTATCTGTTTTCTGTTATTTGATTATATTTTATTTGATATTTTTTGATAACATAACTGCTTAGAAAAAAAAAAGAATTATCTGCCCTTGGCAAAGAGACTTTTGTTCTCTCATTTCCTGAATGAGTGTGTAAGAATTAACTGGTATTTTATCTTTTGTTGCTGTTGACAAAGGGCAAATTGTTGTTAATATGAATGGCCTGTACCTAATAATATTAATATTTCTATTAATATATATATATGTTTCAGCTACATTTGTGTATGTAATTGAAAATTAGTTCACGAAACCAATACTTAGTGTATTCATGTGTATCAGGAAAAGTCCAATAATAAGGTATGAGTCTATAATCAGACACTTTAACAATGATGTGTGTTGACATTGACATACCAAAATGTTGATATTGTGAAAAAGGCCAAAATACTGGCCTGACAAAATGGCAGATATCATGACAATGTCCTTTACACTGACATTCCAAAATGATTGATCTCATGAAAAAAGCCTTAAAATGCTATGTCCAAAATGTTAATATGAAAGTATCTTGACATTAACATGCCAAATTAGTTGATTTCATAAAAAGGTCTTGACACTGACATGCCAAAATTGTTATAACATAGAGAAAAGCCTTGATAATGATACACCAAAAGTGTTTGGATCATAAATATGCTTTTGACATTAGTATGCCAAACATTTGGAGTCATAGCAATAGCCTTGACACTGACATGACAAAGTGTTGATCCCATTACAAAGACCTTAACAGTGTTATGACCCAAATTTTGTTATCAAGAAGTTTGACACTGGCATACCAAAATGTTGATATCATGCCAAAGACCTTGATTCTGGAATGCTTAAATAATTCATATCATGTAAAGGTTTGACACTGTCATAACAAAATGGTTGATATCATGAGAAGGAACTTAACATTGGCATGCCAAAATGTTGAGATCATGGCTAGGAAATGGACATTGGCCTAACAAAATGGTTGATATCATAAAAAGTATCTTAAGACCGTCATACCAAAATAGCTGAATGTTTAGTTAAGTCAGTAATATCCTATTTTCTGAGAAAGAAGAAACAGACCTTGCCAAATAACTTTTCTTTTTCTATGAAAAATGACAAAGGATCCAAATTTCTGCATGTTAACTAAATGAGCACTAGATTAAGGGACCAACAATCTTTTTTTTTTTTTTAAATCATCTCACCCCAAGCAAGGCATTCTACTGCCACTGTTGCACAGGGCTCCCTTTCTCATCACTTTCACATAAAGGAAAGTGATGAGAAAGGGAGGTTAGTTATGGGAAACGCCAAGAGGAGGGTAATAGACGGATGAGAATACCAAGAATAGGGGTGGAGTAGAGGGAAAAAAGAGATTGAGAGAATGGACGTGAGTTAGTGAGATAGTCTATTGACATTGCATTTAACTTCATTTAAATTCTTGGAAATTGTAGCTCTCGGGGAAGTAAATATATGGAAGGGAATTCCACAGGCGAGAGGTGCAATAAAAGAAGCTGTTAGAGTAGAAATTGCGGTTACATTTTATCGATTTCACAGTAAAAGGGTGGGACCTAGTTGCTAATCTAGTAGCTCATGTAAATTCATACCTAGGAGGCACCAGTGATCTAGGTTCATTGGAGCAGAAGCCGTGAAAGTATTTATAGAAGAGGCACAGGGAAGCCATGTTACGCCGGTGAGATAGCAACTGCAACTGAGCTGCCAAGTCGGTATCTATAAAATTACAGATTCTACATTGGATGCTGTCAAGAACCTCGAGGTGAACAGCAGGGGTACCTGGCCAGATGTGGCAGCAGTATTCAATACATGGTCAGATGGTAGATTTATATTTGTGCAGGATGTACTCAGACGGGAAAAACTTCCTGGCCCTGCACAGTAAACCAACCTTCTTAGCAGCAGATTTAGCAGTGGATTCAATGCAGTCATCCCACTTGAGATCCGCTTAGAGTGTGAAACCAAGGAGGCAGAGTGTTTTACTCTCAGGGAGGTCAGCCTGTTCCATGCTAATGGGGGGTACGAGCAATTGTCTATGATGGTTAATAATTGTTTTGAAAGCATTAAATTTTACAAGTCATTTCTTACACCAGTCCACCATGGATTGGAGGTCCTTCTCAAGCTTGGTAGCAAGGTTTGCTTTATCAACCTCAGCAGCTGTTTGAATCAGTGTTTCTGTAGTTTTGCTAGTGTAACTTACAAGTTATATATAAGAAAAGTATAATTGCCACAAAAATAACCCTGTCCTTGTTGATATCTTAGCTTTTGAGATACATTTTTGCTACAAGTCAAATGTAATTTATCCTACCCATCTGTCTCATTGAGTGCAGCATTCACTGGTGGATAGAACCATTTAAAATAAGTATTCATAGATTCTGTTGTTGATTTCTTTTCATTCAGTTTGATTAATGGATGTCTTTCAAAGTAGACCTAATTATTGCTCTGACATGCTTTGATTTAGAACCTCACATCATCAAATTTCATAGATTGATGAAAATAGATATTTTATAACTTCTTTCTTGATATCATAAAAAGGCTCTTGATACTGGTATGTTTCAATCATAACAATAACCCTGACTCTGGTATGGGTAAATGTTGATATCATGAACGGGGCATTGAGATTGGTATACCAAAATAATTGATATTATGAAGAGCTAGATACCAGCATACAAAATGGTTGATAAAATGAAAAGAAGGTTGACATTATCATTCCAAACTAACTTACTTTTTTTTTATCTGAACTGAAATTGTCCCCGATGTTCAACAGCCATTAGGTGGTACCTGCCAAATACTTAAAATTTCTAGCATTGTTTTAACTTTTGCAATCTCTGAAGTTATGAAACATTTCTCTTTAGCTTACAAATCCATTTTAAAGCTTCATATTCACAATGTGTTTATTAACTTAATATTTTTTTAACATTAGAACAGTTTATGTAAATAAATAGCATATGTTTACATCTGAGAAAAATTAACCAGATTTCATCCAATAGAGATTTGCATCATTTAGTAAATAAACCATTAGATTCAAATAAGTGTTTATTTTGTTTATTGGTAAAACAGGAAGTCACTTACAACATGACACACTGCATATATACATATATATCCTTTATATCTCCATTCTTCATATGTATATATATAAGCTTGATTAAAGAGAAAGGACAAGGTCAGGTTGTTTAATTTTTATTGTATTATATATATGATTGTGTTGTGTGTGTTTTTGTATTTCAAAGCATAGAAAGTGGAAGCATGTGCATAATCAATAATCAATCAACAAACAAGAATCATTGTTAATTTTGGTGATATTTAATATTAACCATAACATTCTGAAAATGAGGTAAACAAAGGTCAAAACATTATAAAACTCTTGCATAACACTAGGTAATCACACATTGATGCTAATCAGAAAACTCTATATTATCTCAATTTCCTTTACATATATATATATATATGTGTGTGTGTGTGTGTGTGTGTGTGTATGTATATGAGTATGCATGTGTCCACATATACACACACACTTAAAAATACAAATAACATGTCTAAATTGCAGTAAATGATCATATTTACAGATCTATATGTACACAGGTTCCAAGAATTCCTTGTTCAGTTATGAAACACTTAATGAAAATTTTTAACTGAATTCATTTTTATAGTAGTAGGAAATGGTTTTAATTTTGTCCTCAACTCTCTCTCTATATACATATATATATATTTAGGCATCTCAGATTAAATAAATTGTAAACATTATTTCTGCTTGTTTTTAATAAAATCTGTTTATACACACGGATAATCTTTTGTGCATTATAACTGAAAGATTTAAGAAATGTGTTATAACTTTTTACAGTTGATTTTTTTTTCATTTCTCAATGTTTTGAAGTACTTTCAATCATCTTTTGAGACCATTTTTAAGGATGTAAGTTGTAGTAACAAAAAATAATCACAAAACTGTGTTGCTAAAAATTACTGTAATTTTTTTTATTTTTTGGGGATCAAATATAATGATTGACAGCTATGCTTAGCATCCATAGTGGATAATTTTCACATTCTAATGAATTCTTTAGATTAAAGTTGTGATTGAACTTATTTCTATGCATGACTAATGAATTTAATAAATTATTAGAAAATAAGAGAACTAACAGGAAAAAAAAACATGCCCATTAACAGGATACATAAAATTTAAGGACGAAATGCTGATAATAGAAAAAAATATTTCAGAGATGGAACAATTATATTAGAGAACTCTTCCATGATGAAAGAGAACAAATAGCATTATACAGAAATATCAATAGAGCAGAAATATTAAAATCTGAAGCGGAATCTGCTCTAGCTAATTTGAACAGAAACAAAGCAGCAGAGCCAGAATTGTAATAGAGATGCTAGCGGCCTTAGACAATTTCAGTATAGACAAGATTATAGAAATAATAAATTAAATCTAAACAGTGTTGATATACTGAAAGACCTTAGTCGATCTATTTTCATAGCACTTCCTAAGAAGCTAGGTGCTGTGAACTCCATTGGACAATCAGGTTAATCCTCCATATAACAAAACTTGTCATCCAAATTCTGATGAACATATTATTTCACAGCAGAATCAGACTAGAAATAAGACAGAAACAGTGTGAGCTTATCAAAGACTCTGGAACAAAGAACTCAATATTTATGCTCAGAATGTTATCAGAAAGAGCAAAACAAATGCAGAAGGGTATGTACACTCCTGTGTAAATTAATTGAAACGAAACAATGTCTTAATATGATAGCTGTCATCCTGTATCACAGTGAGTACTGGATGATCTCCTCAGAGATGGAGAAGAGACTTGAAGCAATAGAAATGTGGTACTACAGAAGGATGCTGAGTAGACCAGAGACCGAACATGTGAGCAATTACAAAGTTTTAGAAAATATAGAAATGAAAAGGAAACTTCTACTTAACATCAGGAAGAGACAGTTGATGTTTTAGGGGTACATAATGAGGAAAGAAAGTTTGAAAAATCTGATACTCACAGGGCAGATAGAAGGCAAGAGAGACAAAGGAAAACAGCATGTGACAAACTTAATGACCTTGAGTAAATGGATAGCAGAATAGGGCTAAGGTGAAATAACCGAAAGACAACATTTATTAAGGACTACAAAGGACAGGAAGTTTTTGGAAGGCCATGATCACCTATGTTCTGAGGGTGGGGGGGAACAACACAAAGTAGAAGATACATTACTTTTAAATTTCTGCAAGTTTCACCAATATATTTTAAAGGACAATTGTGACAGTTTATTTTATATATATGTATCTGCCCCAGAAATATTCTTAAGAACATTTTTAGTTCTGATCATATACATACTAGTTCTGGACGTAGTTGTAATTATTTTGATATTGTTAAGAACGGATAAATTGTTTTAGATATCAGATGTAAAGAAGTTAGTAGTTATTATATTTTTGTTTTTTTTTCTAGTTTGTTATCATTATTAATGTTGCTGTTTTTATTAATGTCATCTTTTTTGTAGTTGTATATTTTGTGTGCTTTACTCTTAGTATTGTGGATGGAATAATGAAGACATCTGAAGTATTTACAGATTTATGAATCTGGAGTAATCTTAGACACAATTGAAAAGAAATGCATTTCTTTGTTGAATTCTTTAGTCTGTCTGTATACATGGGTACACAAGCAATATATAATGGCAGGTTCACACGCTTTCCTTGACTTTTGAACTGGAGTAGAGGTTCATCCCTTATTTCCTCTTTAGGACTGGGTTTCCAGGTCCTTCTAAAGTCTACTACAACTCCATACTTCTAACATCTTCACCCGAACTCTGACATTTTATTCACTAATTAAATCTTGACCTCTTTCCTGTTACCTTGCCCTTTTCCATGCTAATAAAATTTTACAGAGTAACACTAATTTGATTGGCTCTTGGGCCTTATATTGGTTGGTTGGTTCATTTAACCAGCATATCAGCTTTCATTAGGTCATTTAATGCTCAAAATCGTTTTGATTTGTTTTATTTAGTTTATTTGTTTTATTGTTTTTGTTTGTTTATATTTTTTTTTTCAAAAAAGGTTTTGTTGGTAACATTTTTTGTTCAAAAAAGTTTTGTTGGTAAATACTTTCATAGCATTTTGACCCCAGTTGGGGGGTTAACTATTTCCCCATAGTTGGGACCCTAACAGGTGCTACCACTCTGGGTCAGGGTGGACCTGGAAACAACAGCAATTAAGAGGTGGTTTCATGCTCCTCACAACCTCCCAATCAGAGGCCTTGCTGCTGGATGCAGTTTAATGTCATACCCAGGACTCCTTATATTGGGTGAATATTAGTAAAAAATATTATATATGAATGTAAATATATATATATATATATATATATATATATATATATATTTACTACAACAAAATTATCTAGAGAGTGCCTTGATCACAAGTTCATCTACAGTAAATTTGTACAACATTTGCCTATTCCTGGCAGAATTTCTGTGTTAATAGAAATTCCGCCAGGCACAGTGTTGGATTCCTATTAACAAAAGTGATGGAAAGAAATAGAATCTAAATAAAATGGCTGCATAATAAAAATATTAAATTAAATTTAAAATTCTTAACATCCCTTGTGCACCTGTGTAGTTGCACTGATATATCAAATTTAATCTGATAAAGTCCTAAAGGATGAAATGCATCATGAGAAAACCTTTTCTGTTTTGTCATACATTTACATATATATATATATATATATATATATTCTGGGTTAAAAGCAATTGGAGTCTAACCATACTGATGAGCTGTGATATAGCGAAATAGATCTGTCTGCGGATAACTATTTACACCCTCACACCCTGATTGAGCACTCTGGAAGAATGGGAGACTTTGAAAAACAGTAGCTACTCTGGCATGTACGCATCACTCATTCAATAATGAATTAGAGCACTCTGGCTATTGGGCATGTATAATGATAATATACACGCTAAAAAGTCTGCCTTCTTCTGCCGAGTGCCCATAGCCCAGAGGTAGAATCGCCGACTGATGCCAATTCGGTTGGGTTTCAATCCTGAGTTAAAAGCAATCGGAGTCTAACCGTACTGATGAGCTGTGATACAGCAAAACAGATCTATCTGCAGATATATATATATATATATATATATATATATATGTCACCCTGTTTCTGAGATTGTGCAAACATGATAGGACTGTAAGTATATATAGACATCTCGATCCATTTCTGATTGAGAGTAAAAGATAAGTAGACTGCACAGCTGTCTGTGTAAATGCATAGAGATTCATTGGGGAAGATGGACTGAAATGTTCATGTACATGCAAGTTTTCAGTTGAATTTGTCAGCACTTTGAATGAACAAATTGGGAGGAATCTTTTTAATTAATGTTACTTATAGGTAATTTTCTTTCTAATTTCCTGGCCCAAAAAAAAAAGAAAAAAAAAAGAAGAATAGAAGATACATCCAATAAAAATAAAAGATTTCTTTTAAAAAGAATCTATATCCCTCCCTCCCTCCCTCCAGACATACCTAACCCTAACACCTCCAGTCTTTTACAAAGAAAATCATTGCAATTGATTTATTAAATAGCATCTCCTATGTCCTAATTATCTGCAGACACCCCTAGAAAGAAATGTGCTTGTGGGACCTAGGTAACAAGGAGACATCAAATAAGGTAGCTTAGAGCTTAGCAACTGAGATGTAAAAAAAATGTTAGTAAGCAGGGAAAGAGAGAAAAAAAGAGAGAATAAGAGAGAAAGAAAAATGGAAAATATGCAGAAAAAAGAGTGGAAGAGTATGGCAATGATAATATCAGCAGTTTCTTTATAAGGAAACATCTGGTTTGGAGTGGTTTGTTTTGTTTAATGGTATATCAACACTTTATGGGTCATTTAATGCTGAATTTTTATTTTTTGTGAATTTTGCTAAATTTTTATTTTACTTTTTTTTTTCAAAAATATATTGCTGATAATTTTTTCATTACTATGAAAATGTATTGCTTGTAATTTTTTCTAGTGTATTTTTCATATTTTCATGTTTTAACCCCAGTTTGGGTGTTCTCTATTAGCCCATAGCTGGGACCCAAATAGGTGCTACCATCCTGGGTCAGGATAGACCTAGGAACAACAGCAATTAAGAGGTGTTTCCTTACTACTCAAAATCTCTCAATCACAGGACTTGTTGCCAGATATAGTTTGTTGTATGATGAAGAAACATTTGGCATTCATTGAGTGAGCAGCTAGTACTGCTTTCAGCTGAAATTTATGAAATCTTTTTCTTGAAACAATTTTTCAGAAAAACGTTTTTCAAGTCCAGTAGCTGTTATCACTCTTTCAGTATTGATGGGAATTTCCTAACTAACCTTCTGTTCAATGTTGTGTGGAATGTTAGCATCTTAATTACATCTCTTTGGGTTATATAATGAAAGAGAAAGAGAAAATGGGAAAGAAATAGTGTCAGACATATAGAGAGAAGAAATATGTGAGAGAAAAAATAGTGGTTTATAAATAAGATTCTTGTGTCTCTCACCATGACTGATTATGTTTTTAGTTTTGCATGACATGACTGTAAATTAGTTTAGCTTCGAAGGCTTCTTTCGATATGAACGGATCGAGATATCATTTACTTTCTTTGTTTTTTTTTCAATTGGAGTACATAGACTAAACTATCACCCAGTTCACACTCCACCCACATCTATTGAACAGGTGAAGAGGCTCATCCCTTGTTTCCTGTTTAGGATGCAGTTTCCGGTTTTTTTCTTTTCTAATCTTCTCACTCTTATGTAGACCCCTGCACATCAGTGGCGTTACCGCCTTGCTTGAGGTGATATGATTAAAAAAAAAATATCATGTGGATTTTAGAGGGCTAAAATTATACGTTATTTTTCTTGGTTTTGCTTCTCAAAATCTACTCAATATTCCCCTAAAAATGTATTATCATGAACATAAACTTTTTATATATATATGAATAAGGATTTACCTATTGTAAAGTGATCATTAATGAGATCATATTTCATGTTGCAAAAGCTCTAGGGTGATAGATTCAGTGTTAAAACTCACCTTGAAGAATGAAAATCATTTTGAATGAAGATATGCTAGGTCAGGAAACAAGATTGGATGGCTTCAAATCTCAGATTATTTCAATTGTCAGGATATGGGTATTAGATTACTAGAGGGTCATCATACCCAGTAATTAACCTTTATAGCATCTCTCAGGGAAATGAGGTTTATTTGACAGATTATTTTTTTTTACATTTTAGATATGAAATAAAAGTTAGTAAACATAGTCATTAAGAGATCTGAATATAAGATGTGCATTTCCTAAATAAAGGTAATTTGACTTTGCTTGACTGTGAACATCTTCTATAGATAAGTAGTCTAAAGACTTTTTGATGTTTTGAAACCCTGCTGGAAGGTACAGTTAATTTTTTTGAGTCTTGACTACATAGATTAGTAGAGATAAATTTACAATGTTTAAAAACCAGTAATGTCTATACAAATAGGTGTATTGACTACTATATATGATGTTTAAAGAATTGATCTGTATATGTGGACTGGATTAATGTAAATGATCAGATGGATATTTAATTCTGAGTAAGCTGAAATGCTTATTCGGAGTATTGCAATTTAATTTTCTGTATTTGTATCTAAAGACAAACATATATATATATATATATATATATGTGTGTGTGTGTGTGTGTATGTATTTATGTCTTTTATGCCTCCTTTTACCGAGTGCCCATAGCTCAGAGGTAGAATCGCTGACTGACACCATTTCAGTCAGGTTTCAATCCTGGTTTAAAAACAATCGGATATCTAACCATAGTGATGAGCTGTGACACAGCAAAACAGATCTGTCTGTGGATGACTATATATATATATATATATATATATATATATATATAATTATTTCACCCCGAGCAAGGCAGGACTGCCAGTAATATGCAGGAGGTTACAGTGAGAGAAAAGACTGGGTGCAGGAAAATCTATCTATTGTGGTTAAAGGAAAGCTATTTTGTTTTTGAGGTTTTAAAATTATCAAGCCATTCACTGCTCCAGTTAACCAATGATTGGAAGTCTTTTTCAAGAGCAGCAGCCAGGTTTACTTTAATTAGCCTTTGCTTGATTTCCTATTGAGATGGCAATAAATAATGATGCCATTTGCATCAATGCCTACTTGGGAATGAATGACATCATTGACAAAGATCAGAAACAGTGTAGGACATAAGATACAGCTTTGAGGGTCACAAGCATTCATGTGAAAGGATCTGGATGTTTACCAATTCAAAATGACATTCATTTTGCTATTTGAGAGAAACAACTGGATTAAATCAAATAATTCTTCAGTAATATCATATCCCTGGTGCTTGCATAGAAGGCCAAAATGCTGTCAAACACTTTTGAGATATGTAGAGCCACAACTCAAGCTTTGCCATTATTATCAAGAGCCTGGTATATGTATTCAGTGATGGCCATTAGCAACTCAGTGAAGTAGAAGCCATATTGTTTGTCAGGGAGAATGTTGTGAGAGGTGAGATGCCTAATGATTTCAGCATTGATTAGAGCCTTGAATACATTCCCAAAAATTGGTAAGAGGCTAATAGGGTGATAGTTAAAAAGGTTTGAATGTTCACCAGAGATCTTAAAAATAGGAACTACAGATGAGGACTTCCAACATGAAGCAGGAAACAGAGAGGACTGAAACCAGCTGAGGGGCATATTTGTGTAGGATGATGGCTGTAATTCTATTACCTCTGCTTACCTTATGGAAGTCTAATTTTAAAAAATGAGACCAGAAACGTGTCATGCACATATCTCTCAGTAGAGCCTCTGTTCTTAGTGGGAAATTGGGTGTGGGTAACCCAGACAAGTCAAGTGTTAAGTTAGAAGAAAATTTCAGAGCAAAGCATTTTCTGCTGTAGATGTGCAAACTTCAAATTGATTGAATACAAGAGAGATTGAGTGTTTGATGCTGTTCAGCACACTTTTGTAGAGCCACTGGGAACGTTTAGAACCAAACTTGCAAGATGCTAGATGTTGTTTTGTTCAGTTAGCAAACAATAACTCTGCATCCATTAGAACATGCTTGCATTCATGATGAGTAGAGACAATATGGTGCCTGTTGTAATCTAACATGTCACTTTGGTCAGTTAGAAGAAGTTACTCCTGTGGGCAATAGTTGCTGAGTATGCAGGTAAGAACCAAAGAGATGATTAATGCCAGCTTTCACCTTGGGGGAGATCCCAGAGGTTCATTTCTGAACAGTGTGACTAAATTTTTTTTTCAATACATGTCACAAAAAAAATCATGGGGTAAGTCCCAATCCATACACTGATAACAGAAATAAGAAAGATATCCTTGGTAGGATGTTCTTAGCTGGTGAAGGAGTGGAAAGTGATGTCTACGGACACAACTGCATGATCAGAGCTGTATAGCATGACATGAGTCAATGCAAAAGTTGTTACAATTTTTGCTAATACTACCTATGTAGTATATATATATATATATATATCCAGATGAGATATATATATATATATATATCCAGATGAAGAGAACCAACAGGTTTATCATCCAGAGTTCTCCGGCATTTACTTTTTAAAAAAGTGCTGAATACAACATAGCTCGTAGGTACATAATATAATTAAGTTTGTTCTTTTTTAATTTAAAATTAATTTAATTTACATTGTGATGCGGAGATTTCAAGCTTTTATCCCATCATCAGACAACGTTCAATAATTTTAGTTAAAATTTTCATTTGAAAATAGAAAACAATACATTTGTTTATTCAAGTTGAAGAAAAGAAATGTTGAGGGGTTTAGGTTTTTCTTGTTGTGCTGGTTTAGTTATATATTTTTGATTGCTTATAATCATGGTGAGATATTTTGGTAAGGAAAAGCCTAGGGTAGGAGCAGCAGTTGGTCATCAAATATAGCATGTGGGAAAGGAATCTGTGCAGATGCCACACAAGAGTTCAAGCTCCTAATTACCAGATGGAAGCAACAACCAGAGAACTGCCAACGCGGTACCTTCAGTATGAAGGGACATTGCCACCATGCACACATACAACAACTGTTCAGGCCTTTGAAGAGGAAAGGAAATGAAAATCCCTTCTTAAACATGAAGCAAGGAGTGAGTATCGCTCCTCTTTAAGAGAAGAAGAAGGAGTATAGACCAGATGATAGGAGAGTCTGTCTACTTCTATTAAAAAAAAAAGTTATTCAGTTTTAACTTAGTAAAAGTCAAGATATCAATTACATATTCAACAAAGAATTAAACCTGGCAGAGTGATACCTCTGAAAAAATTAATAAAAAAAACCCCCAGTCAGTTTCACCACCAGTTAATTTTCTTCGAATTTTCAATCAGAATAACTCACTTGAATCAGCTACCAACAGACCTTTTATTATATATATATATATATATATATAGTTTAAACATTGCTCTATTTAATAAGAAAGAGTACTCAATATTGAAATAGAATATGTATTTAAGAATCAGCTGATCAAGATTATACTGAGGTATTAAACTGAGAGCCACAATGCAGTGTTGATTCTTATGTTCACCCTCAACATAGGAACACACACACACACACACATATATATATATATATATATATATATATATATATATATATATACTGAAACGAACACCAGGTAGAATACCTGGGAAGTGTTCTAAAAGAGAATGAAAAGTGCGACACTGAGAACGGACTACAAATAAATTTCAAGAAAACTGAAAGCATGGCATAAGTAAAAAGAAGTGACCAAAATGCCAGCTACACATTGGTGATATGAAAACCAAACATGTGCAGAAATTTAAATACCTGGGAAGAGTTCTAACAAAGGAGGGGAAAGTGCGATATGAAGATCCGAAGGCATATTAGCATGGACACATTCTAAAAGCTGAGTAGAATATTTTGAGAGACAGGAAAATTTTGTTGAAAATGAAGGAAAAAGTACTGGATTGTTATGTGGTATCTGTCCTTCAGTATGCCAGCAAATGCTTGGTATTCTCATTTAAGAAAAAGGAAAGACTTGAAGCAGCCACAATGTGGTCCTACAGAAGGATGCTGAGGATACAATGGACCAAACTTTACTGAAAAACAAAGTTTTGGAGAAGACGGAATGAAAAAGGAAACTTATACTTAACATCAGAAAAAGGAAGCTGAATTTTCTGGGACGTCTAATGAGGTAGGAGGACCTAGACAATCAGATACTCACAGGACAGAGAGAGGGAAAGCATGACATCCTTGATGAATTAGAGCAAAGAGATGGCAGAGCAGGGTTCGGGAGGAGTAACAAAAAAAAGGTGTTAAGAGCTACAAGGGACACAGATAGGAAAGACCTATGTTCTGAATGGACACGGCACATAAAAAAAAGATATATATATATATATTAGTTATGTGAATTAATAAATATACATATGGGAATACTCACATATATAAAAAATTATTCAGGTGTTAATAAAACAGTGCCCAATGTAGTATAAACAAAGATATTAGTTATAATTAATATATATTAATAAGTATACTTATTATCCTGTGACTGAGAGTTTCATGCGTTATGCAATCATCAGGTGCATATTATGAACTGACCATTTAAGAGATTTAAACTTAAGTTAGATGTAACCTTTGACCTAAACAATGACCAGTACAAACTGTACACTAAAAATTCACACAACCATAAATATATCAACAAGGAAATCAAATCTTGACCATAGGATTACTAATAACTTGCATAAATCAATCTAATTTTGTTTATCTACTAATGATAGTAATAAGAAAGTTTTTAACAACTCCAATATTAAATAACATTACATTATAAAAAAGTAAACCCAACACTGGTTTAGAATAATCTGTAAAAAACAAAGTTGGCAGAAATAAGCAAAAACTAAGTAAATGTAAAATTGTTTGGTTTAACCCACCCTTCAGCCATAATGTCCAAATGGACATTGGAAAATTCTTCCTAAATTTAATTCACAAACATTTCTACCATTCACCCACACTAAAACAAATTTTTTCAATGAAAACAATGTTAAAGTTAGTTATTGCATTAAGAATATTGATAAATATATTTCACAATGTAATATCAAATAAAAACTTGGCTCACCTTAATAATAGCAGTTACTCTACTACTTCTAAAAATAAAAATAATTGCAATTGCCAAAAAAATAATACCTGCCCATTGAATGGTCAGTTGATGTCCAAAAGTATTATTTATAAAGCTTGCATCTATTTGGATAATGATGATGTTAAATTCTATAGTGGAGCAACTGGTAATAAGTGGAAATATCATTTCAATAATCATATGTTGTCTTTAAACAACAGTAAGTAAAGCAAAAGCACTGCTTTATCCATAGATCTTTGGAAATTAAAAAGCAACAACAGCAACCATGATATTACCTGGAATATCATCACTAAAACTAAATCTTATATTGGAAAAGGAGACAGGTGTAACTTACATCTTTTTACAAAAACTTTCAACTTAAATCATATAAATAACTCTAATCTACTTAACAAAAAAATGAATTAATGACCACATACTGCTATAAAAAAATACTTAAATTCTTGGATTCTGATTGATACAAATTCCTCTATATGCTTGTCTCTTTCTTTGTCACTCCCTTACTTTCTCCACTTTCTTTTCTCTGCAAATATTACTATTAATAATTATGAATTATGCTGCTATGAATTCATCTCCTTGAAATTTAATAATAATTTTTTAAATTTAAAATTTTAATTTTTTTTATCTCCTTGTAATTTCTGTCTATTTAAATTTTACTCTTGATAAATTAAAAAATAGTAACTTAACATTATAAGATTAGATCCCATGAACATTGCATGAAATTAAACTCTCTCAAACGGTCAGTTTTGTAATATGCAACTTGTGATTTCATAATGCAAGAAACTGAGTCATGCCATTGAAGTACGATAATATATATATCAGCTGAATTCTGAATGCATATATATATATATATATATATATATATATATATATATATATATATTATTGCTAACAAGTTTTTGGTCATAATTAAATTAGACCAGTATACAGTTGTAGTAGAAAGTGCTCAATGCATATATTATGTCGAGCTTTTGAATTTTTCATTTGGAAACAAGTTATTTATGCCACCTTAGTTTCAACCTTTTGGTATCTTCAGGTGATATATAATAACTGATTTTCCAACATTTTCAAACATACAACAGGGATTTTTATGAACGTGCAACTGGAAGTTTAGAATAACTGAAATTTCAAAATTAGGGAGAAATTACTTAAGGATCTTAAATAATTTCATCCAGGTTTTTTTATCTTAAAATGTATTTTTTGGTGTGATTATATCTGGACATTACTTCTGATCTTTCATTTAGTAATTGTTTTTGTTCTGGAAATAATATGGCTAACTTTTCTTCTTGGCACAATCAGGAGACATCACCACCATTGTAAGCTTTGGTTTTTTTTTTTATTATACTCCTTGTTATATCAGGGTCTTTGACATTTTTTTCTTTTAATTTTTTGTGGAAATTAAAACTGGAAGCATGGATGAGTAATAGTCTGCAGCTCAGATTGAGTAATTGGAGAACTGAGTTTGAATTCCAATTGAGTTTATTACATTTACTTATTTGCTAATACTTTTAGGAAAAGTGTGAATCCATTTTTTTTTCTTTATAATTATTATATGTACTTATCAGGAGGTATGTGTGAGTAATGGATTGCAGCTCAGATTGAGTAATTGGAGAACTGAGTTTGAATTCCAATTGAGTTTATTACATTTACTTATTTGCTAATACTTTTAGGAAAAGTGTGAATCCATTTTTTTTTTCTTTATAATTATTATATGTACTTATCAGGAGGTATGTGTGAGTAATGGATTGCAGCTCAGATTGAGTAATTGGAGAACTGAGTTTGAATTCCAATTGAGTTTATTACATTTACTTATTTGCTAATACTTTTAGGAAAAGTGTGAATCCATTTTTTTTTTCTTTATAATTATTATATGTACTTATCAGGATGTGGAGGTAATGGATTGCAGCTCAGATTGAGTAATTAGAACTGGAGTTTGAATTCCAATTAGTTTATTCATTTACTTTTTCTAATACTTTTAGGAAAAGTGTGAATCCATTTTTTTTTCTAATTATTATATTGTAGTTAATTCAGGAGGTAATTGTGAGTAATGGATTTGCAAGCTTCAGATTGAGTAATTGGAGAACTGAGTTTGAATTCCAATTGAGTTTATTACATTTACTTATTTGCTAATACTTTTAGGAAAAGTGTGAATCCATTTTTTTTTCTTTATAATTATTATATGTACTTATCAGGAGGTATGTGTGAGTAATGGATTGCAGCTCAGATTGAGTAATTGGAGAACTGAGTTTGAATTCCAATTGAGTTCATTATATTCAGTAGGAAAGGTATGAATCCAACTCTTTCTTTTATTATTATTATGTCATTTTTCATTATAAATTGATTTCTGCTATGGTTGCATGACCTACCAAGTTTGCAGGAAGACCAAAGGCAGGTAGTGGCATGTTGTTATGAATACATTTCACGTTTTTTCATATCTCCCTAACATCCCTAGTGTTACATAGACAAAGTTCTCCTTGGTATGTGGGCTCTACTTAACAAAACAATTTTTTGTAAATATCTCTTAAGCTGGGGTTTCCAGAGATTCTTTCAATGTGTTTTTTGTTCCATTTTTATCATTCTAAGTGCACCTACTATCATTGGTATGATGCTTGTTTTTAATTTTCACATTTTTTCTATTTCAATTTCCAGATATTATACTTGTTTTTAATTTTCACATTTTTTCTATTATTATTATCATTATTATTATTATGTGTGCTTATCAGGAGACATGGGTGAGTGATGATCTATGGCTCAGACTGTGGAACTGGAGAGCTGAGTTTGAATTCAAGCTCAGTTCATTACTTGCACTTCCATGTTAATACCCACGAGAAAGGTAGAAATCTATCTCTTCTAACTCCAGATATGGCTAAATAGCAGAACAGACTGGTTCTATGATTTTTGGTGTCAACCAGTCTAGGAGAAAAAAATTCAGAATTCAAAGCCTGAGGGGAGTCATCTCAGGAACTTGTGGTGCAATATGTGGATCAGTTCCTTGTATTTAGCACTTCCACAAATTGTAGTGTGTTATAAAAAAGCTTTCATCACTATAATCAAATGATATGTACAAGCAGTCTGGATCTTTGTTTCTAAGAACTGAGTTGCTGCAAACTTATATGCTGAAAATGGTGGGAGAGTTCAGTGCTGAAAAGTTATTCTCACGATACAATTCTGAAGATCTGACTAAATGGTAAAGCATCAAAATTTATTTTGGAATCCCTTCTTGGTCAAGCTGAGAATCTTTTTTGCAATGCTATATGTGTGTGTTTGTGTGTGTATTGGGTCGGGTGTATATAGTTTAAAATTTACTAATAGTCTTTATATATATATATATATATATATATATATATATATAGATTCGAGCAGTATAGTCCGGTGTTGCTCGGGTGTAATGAAAGCTTTAAAACTAATCCATGGTCTTGGAGCTCAGACTCTCTGGAGGTTGGCACAAAAGACTAAAAATCAATAGTTGTTTCCAGTTAAAGCAAAACCACAGACTGAAAGAAAAATGAATGGATGTAAGTCAAATTTTGAAGTTTGGTGAGAATCATATAAAAATTGTGGATTTGTATAAAGGACATACAAACAGATAAAGAGATACACACACAAACATCTTGCCTTTTACATATATATATATATATATATTATTGATTTTCTGCACTATTGTAAGAATTGCAACCTTGAAACTTCTGAATATCATATCTTATGTCTTTGTCTATGAGTGTATCAAATGTGATTAAAATCGAACCACTCCTTCTATAACCCGATTTTTACGATTATCGATTTTTATTGAGGGTACCTCAACACAAAACCTAGCTAAGAACACTCACAGATGCTTATAGTACAACTGTGTAAATTTTCAAGAAAATCAGTTCAGTGGTTTCGGGGTCTATAGGTAACAGACACACACACAGAGACAAAGTTCTATTTATAAAATAAGTTTATATATATATATATATATATATATATATATATATATATATGTTTGTCTTTAAGCAGTAATCTCTCCTTTATGCAGATTTCATTAAAAATGACAGACAGGATACTATGGCTAAGTTTTTTTATGTAATTTTTCATGTGATCTTATGACATTTTTCTTTTCAGATCAAATTATATAGAAATTGTCCAAATATTTTGTTGTCTAATGCTTTCAATTATACTTTTAGACGCTATCAACGATGGATTTTATTTTACCTCTAACAATGTATGTAGTGTTATGTAAGGTCGCGTGTATGTTTTATGTTCTGAATATGGTAGGCACATTGTCAGTTGAATGACTACTACAAAATTGTGATGATGGTAATAAACGCTAAATTTAAAATTTATAAAATAAATTTTAAATAAAGCATTTGTTTCTATCATTACTAGCTGATGAGAGTGTTTTTTCAATATCGAAACAAAATGTAGAATTTCATAGTAATTTACATCTTCTAATGTCAAAGTTAAATTTTATATATATATATATATATATATATATAACAATAAATTTATTTTTAAACCCGTCTCGAAAAACCTACCGAGTATAAATGCGGAGGGGAAAAATGGAAACAAAAAAAGAAACGAACTAAGTACTTGAACATAAGTCGAAGTACTCGTCGAAAGAAAAAAAACCAGAAACGAGAACCCTAACACTTAAAGTGCTCAATACAATAGCAGAGCAAGCAAATAAGTATGAATCTAACCTAGAGCCAACGGACCTACCTAGGTTTTACCTAACGGATCGTCAGGGCAAGTTGGCTCATATATATATATATATATATATATAAGGAAGCAATGGATTTTTATTTATTAGTGTGACAGATTTGATCTTTTCAAATGTTATTTTACTGAATACCAATATTTGAGTTGATACTCAATTTATTTACTGATAGAGTCCAAAGGAATCTCTGAATCTTTGTGGGTGACAAATTATTTTACACTCTCCAAGCTCTCTCTCACAGGTGAGATGTAGCAAGTGTTTGACTGCTTACAGTATTTACATTATTTGGACTATTGTCCTCATCTTTGTTGCCATTTGCATGATGTTTCAGCTGTTGTACGCTCCTGCCTTCTTCAGGTGCTAGGAATTTTGAACCGAACACTTTATTACAATCACTAGGGTATATCATCCTCATTCCTTGCATAAAGCTTTGATTGGAAGTCATGACTTATCTCCCTCTAACCCTGCAAGTTACTTGTTCACCACTTCTGTAATCTGGTACTGAACTTACAGCTCTAAAAGTCATGAACTAACCAATGTCTATATCCACTGGGTCTGGCTGATTTATCGTTACTTTAATGGAAAATGTTAGAATAACTGTTTTCCTTGGTTCTGCGAGTTTTTAGCTTCACAGCCGGGTTCTGCTATGCCACTCACATGGTAGCAAACCACCCACACTTCCTCTGTATTCCATTAGTGAATGGTAAGTTCCACTTGAACAGTTTCTTCCTACAAATCACTGAATGGTAGAACCAACTTCCAAGATTAATCTTCTTTTATTCTTTCAGGACGTAGGTGATCACGACTTTCCACATCTCCCTATCCCTGGTTGCTCTTAGCATGCTTTCTCCTGTTGCACCATGCAACCCTAGTTCCTTCATCCACCTGATCAGGTCTTTCAAATATGTTATCCGCTGATTTCCCCTGTCTCTTTTTCTCTCTATCTGGTCTGTTAGTATCAGGTTCTCCAAGCCCTCCTTCCTCAACTAAGTTCCTGGGACATGCCATATCTCTTCCTGATGCTCAGTATTAATTTTGTTTTCATCTCCATCCTTTCCAACACCTTGTCATTGCTCACATGCTCGGTCCGTGATATCCACAGCATCCTTCTGTAGAACCACATTTCAGCTGCTTCAAGTTTTTCTTTCATCTTTGAAGATATTGTCCAACTTTCACTGCCATATTGAAGAATTGACATCACATAGCAATCCAGTACTCTCCTCTTTGTTTCTAGTGAAATTGTCCTGTTTCTTAATACTTTACTCACTTCTGGAATGCTTCTTTTGCCATGCCAATTTGCCTTCGGATCTCAGTGTCGCACTTTCTGTCTTGTGTTAGAACACTTCCTAGGTTAACCTTAAACTGTTCAGTTCTTCTATTTTTCAATTCTATCTGCATACACTGTGTCTATTGCTTAAGTAAAGATATTTTTAATAGTGTTTTAAGGAAAAATTAAAATTTTAATGAAAGAACAGATTATCAATTAAATTTTTCTATTGGATTTCTTTTGTTCAATTCTTCAAACTTGACCAAGATTCCATTAAAAGTAATCTATGTTCAGGAAGGTGTTCAACAAGCCAATCTACTAGCAGAACATTTTGAATGTGCCTGTGAAGAAATCAAAGGAAACAGACAATTGAGTGTGCATGGCTTTTTAATAAAATCTGCATATTCCATGGATTGTTTGTTAAGTGTTTAGTCATTTTGAATATCTCAATTGCCCATCTTTCAATGCATTATAGGGGAACTTTTGGTAAAACACTGCCCTACTAATATTTAGCAGCCACAACTCTATTCTAAATTTGGTTTCCTTTAACTCTTTTCATAGTTTTATTAACATTATCAAAATTTAATATGGATCTTATTGATTTTAAACATTATAATAAAATTTGAATGCAGAAACATTCAGTGTTTATATTGTTTTAAGGGTTAAATTTTTGCATATATGCTTGAATAGTGAATATGCGCTATAAAACTCAAAATAATGGATTTAATAAATAAGTCTTTGGCAAACATGGACCTTTGTACCTGCAAAAATACAAAGTATCAAAAGAACATTTTTTCGATGACAGTAAATTTTTATATTTTAAAAAAAATAAAATACTTAAAAGAAATATATATAAATTCACTTTCATCATATTTATAAGTTCTATTAAAATTATAATCACCACTTTTAAAACAATAAACTTTGTTGAGGAGTGAAGGTACTTAAAATAAAAATGGTGTCATAGGAAAAAACTGTCCTCATGAGACTGTATTTTTTACAATCATGAAGATCCACATTTGCCAAATCTTTTAACTGGCAAAAAAAAGTACTGTTTTAATGCAAATAAGATTTACTTAAATTATCACTGTTGATAAATAAACTATTGACTGATTTGTTTTTTTTTTATGGATAATGAACATTTTGCAGGTTATTTAAAGCTAGAAAATAGAATCTTTTTGGAGATAATAATGATTTAATAATACTAGGCTTACTAATTAACCTATAGCTGGGGGAGATGAGGTAGATTCATACTTTTACTAAGGTCATTAGTGCATAAGTGAATATAACAAACCCAACAGGAACTGAAACTTTACTCTCTAATAAACAATTTTGAGTTGTTATCCATTACACCACCAGCACATCCAAGCTTACAACACATGGTATTTTCAAGCAGTCACCCATCTAGGTACTGACCACGATTGACATTGCTTAAGTTCAGTGATTGTATGGAAACCAATATTTTAAGATGATATGGCTATAAACCTAAAAATAAACTAAAGAAATCAGTAGAAAAATTTAATTGATAAACTGTCTTTCCATTAAAATTTTAATTTTTCTTTAAAACACGATTAAAAATATCTTTTCTCAAGCAATAGATAACTTCAACTGGTTTTGAATTCAGAATTGTTCTCCAAGACTGGTTCCTAATCAAGACTGAAAAGCCTAGTCTACCATACTATTTAACCCAGGGGTGGTTTAATTACTCATATAAGTAGTTTTAAATAAATTTAGTCAATATAACTTTTCAGTCAATAAGAAAATCAGTTAAAATCTTTTTTTTTGTAATATAGTAACTTGTAAAGTTTTAACATATAATTGAAAGGTTTACTATGAAAAACTACATCTGCCTCTATAATAACCAACAGGATCGTATAATAGGTGCTCGTTTGAAAAAATTTTGCCAACTGTGTGGAAGACACTAATACCGTTATATTAGATTTAAATCTGCACTCAAAATACCAATTTGATCTACAAGATGCAACGTCTCCTAAGGTTTTAACCTTGTACTTCATGCAGTTTACTGTCAATTATAAAAATGCCATTCCTTACTGGAATCTGATTTGTCCATTTTTTTCTTTTTTTTTGACTATACACAACTTCCGTCTTCCATTTCAGGAAGGGTAGGTAATTTTCTATTTTTTATAAAACAGTGAATAATAGATTTTTTGGTCTTTTATATTTTAAATTGTTGTGTTTGATTTGAAAAGTTTTTCTGGTATTGATTTTTTCAATCCAGTTAGAATCTTGAAATATTATACCATCATTATTCATTTTTTTCCAACAGATAGTGGGGATGCATATTAGGTGACAAATTTTTAAAATTTCACTTTTTACCATAAATTCTTATCCTTATTGTTCAGTTACACTTTGTTATTCATCAATGTTTCTTTTTCTCTTTTAAAGAATAATAATTTTATTCAAGATTTTTTATTTTTCCAATATTTTTATTTCTCCTTTTGCTAGCTTAAAATTTTACTCATTTAAAACCTGACCATTTTAAAAAAATAATGGAACCTTCCATGCATCAATATATTTTTCACTCACTATCTTTTCATAGGTTCATAATGAAATAAAAAGAACACTTGCACATGTGTGTATGTGAGAGAGAGAGAGTGAGAGCATGTATGTGAGGGTGTGCATGCTGGCTTTTACTTTGCTTGAAGAAATTTCATACAACAAGTCGATCATCTGAGGTTCTGTTTTTTCAACAGTTTGTCTTCTGTTGCTTTTTTTATATTTTAAAGGTTTTTAATGATTTGTTATCCTTTTGTTATTTTTCTCAGATTTCAAAAACTTCCAATGCAACATGAAAATTCATATGAAAAGTTAAAATTTACATGTAAAGTTTTCACTTTAGAAATTTGTAGATAACTTTGAAAACAAAATCTACAGCTATATCGTGTTGAATACACCGGTTCTCGTCCGAGTACCAAAGTTAAGCAACATTGAGCCTGGTCAGTACTTAGATGGGTGACCATTTGGGAATACCAGGTGCTGTAAAATGTAGAGACCAAGAATGGTCCACCGGTCCTCCAGGTTTGGGGGTTGGGCACAGGGCTAACAACCAAGCCCCATAAAAAAACAGTTTGTTATGGAATCAGTAATAAAAAGTTGCTGCCCTACAAACCATTGGTTGTAACGTTTGAGATAATGTTGATTTGAAAACAAAATAGAAATGATTATCAATTTCCAATGTGTGAGCATATGTGTGCTTGCGTGTGCATGTGTGTAAACATGTGCAAGTGCATGTGTGTTTATGTATGTGTGAGCATATATATGTATGTTTGTGTGTACACAAATGTGTTAGCAAATGTGTGTATGTGAATATCTGTAAAGTATCAGTCTTTCACAAGAATTAATGAAAACAAATTTTGCTGTTGTAAAATTGTACATTACGGAAAAAAAGAGTTCTACATTCTGAGGTGACTTCTTCTATGTGCCCTGTTCCTTCAGGACGTAGGCGATCATGGTTCTCCACGTCTCCCTATCCTTTGTGGCTCTTAGTATGTTTGCTCCTGTTACTCCTGGCAACCCCCGTTCCGTCATCCACCTGATCAGGCCCCGCAAATATGTTATCCGCTGCCTTCCTCTAGCTGTTTGACTGGCCAGATAGAAGGAAAGAAAGAAAGAAAAAAAGGCAGAACTGCCACTGGTGTGCAGGGGGTTACATAAGAGGATAGTGAAGAGGAAGAGGTCACAGGGAATGTCGGAGAACGGGCAAGAGAAGGATGAGAACACTGGTGTGAAAAGCACTACATGAGATTAAAGTGGAAAGGGAGAAGAACAAGAGACAGAGGTTTTTGGGGAAATGAAGGAGATAAGAGATGGCAATTGACATTGCATTCAAATTCTCAGAGATTGTAGCTATCAGAGAAACAAGTATACAGGCAGGAAGTGCAAGAAAAGAAGCTGAAGTAAATTCATGCAGAAGGGGGGTACCAGGGAGCTAAGCTTATCAAAGCAAAAGCTATGAAAATATTTGTAGAAGAGACAGGGGAAACTCACATTATATCGATGAGAAAGTGACTGGAGACGAGCTGCCAGGTTGGGATCGATTACATTGCAGATTCTTCTTTGGATTTTTTCAAGAACCCTGAGATGAATAGCAGGGACACTTCAATGCATGGGTGAAAGGCAGATTTGTAAATGTGCAAGATGGGATTCAAATGAGATCAACTTCTTGGTCTGACACAATGAACTGACTTTCCTAGCAGCAGTGTTAGCTATTGATTCAATGTATTCATTCCACTTGAGGTCAGCTGAGAGAGTTAGACTGAGGAGGCGCAGTGTTTTGCTTTCAGGGAGACTAGCCTGATCCATGTTGATGGTGGGGTAGTACAGACTGTCTATGGTGGTTAAAGGATATCAGCTTTGTTTTGGAAGCATTAAAATTTACAAGCCATGTCTTACCCTAGTCTACCACAGAAACCAGGTCTTTTTCAAGATTAGAAGCAAGGTTTGCTTTGTGAGCCTCAACAGATTTCTTATTGAGGCAAGAGTGAATGGTGGTTCCAAATGCATAGATGCCTACTTGAGATCTGATTACAATAGGAAGATTGTTGATGAAAATCAGAAAAAACATACAACCTAAAATAGGGCCTTGAGAGACAGCTACATTCATATGGATTTTAGGCTATTTTAAAATTTGATTTTGTATTACCTCATCTGTTAAAGGGGCTGGATTGCTTAGGTTAGAATTATATTTAAGTAATTATGGTATACTAAGTGTTGTGGGGTCTCCACTTTTTGCATGATAATAGACTCACCTAGAGTATACATATACTCCTGCCACAGTGAGATACATCAGATCCGCAAGATGCTGAACAATACCAAAGGTTTCATGGAGAATACAGTGTCAGTAGTTCATAGTAGCTCTGAGCTTTACTCAGTCAGAATATTATTATGCAGCACTCATCAGCTTCCAACGTGGACATACTTAACCTACTACAGTTTCACTTCACAGATTTGTATATATACTTCATACTAACTGTATTCCTGGATTACTAACCTGCGTTGAAGTTTGTATCTTTACGTTTAATATACTTATTTTTCTATCTCCAGTTCTGGCTGTTGTTCCTTTATTTTGTTCAGTTCCCATTTCTCAGGATCCACAACACTAAGGTAGAGATATGAAAACCAAATAAGTATTATGTGCGTCATTTATTTTAGTAAAATAACTTTTAAGTAATATTAGAGCATAAGTTATAAATGAAGAATTATAATTTAATTAAATTTTCGAGAGAAATATTTGCGGTGCTTACATAAAACTGTCAGTTCATCTAAAAATCTAATCTGCTGTTAAAAATTGTTGTCTACCCATTTAAAAAATGTATGTTCCTCGTGTGTTCTTACCCAGACAAAATTAAAGTGTCATGTTTTGATATTATGCTACATTGTTCTCTTTCGTGACACAAATTATCAACTCCATAGTTCAACGTAATTCACGCTTTTGAATGAGCAATATTGATACACTTACATATTATTTAACTTCCTCCAACCACCACTACTTAATTTTCTAAATAACCATGAATCCATCTTATATTTTCAAAATAAATCATTTTAACCATTTATTTTTTAAATATCACCCAAAGAAGAACAGTATTGTTCTGAAACATGGAAATCCTTGTATCGAGATATAATGCATTTATGATCAACTGTTATAACAAATTTAAATATTAAGCTCAACTTTATATTGAGCACTCTTTATAAAAGTAATGCATGAACATAAGTTTTAATCTGTTCTTTCACTTCATTATATATATTGTCATCCACAGACAGATCTGTTTCGCTGTATCACAGCTCATCAGTACAGTTAGACTCTGATTGCTACATAACCCAGGCTCGAAACCTGACCGAATTGGTGTCAGTCGGTGACTATATATATATATATATATATATATATATACACACACACACACACACACATTAATCTTCAGCAATGAATTGAGTTCTTTTGGTGACTGGCATGTGTATACCCCGCTTATATACAACACACTAAAATTTCCTTTCTCTGACTGACATCAAATTGGTTGAGTTTTGATCCTGACCAAAAGCAAGTAGATGTCTAGCCACACTGATGTATTCATTCCACTTGAGGTCAACTGAGACATTTAAAAGGTAATACAGCAAAACAGGCTTGTATGTGGATTATATATATATATATATATATATATATATATATATATATAAACTATTTAAGCAGCAACATTAATTCCAAAGAAAACTGTTAAGAAAAAAAAATGGTAAGTAGAATTTTAAGGAGAGAGAGAGAGAAGGCTTGCCAGTGGGTTCGTGCAACATTACAATTTTCATATGCTTCCTTGGAGTAACATTTATAGCAGACAATGGCCAAAGGACAACTGACTGACATTCAAAGCAATAATCTCTGGGAATTATAAAAATCTGATGCAATCACAATATTTTTCAAGATCAAACAAATTTCATCATGCAGCCTAAAAATAGATTTATATTACTTCACACCACTGCAAATGACCTAACTGAAGGAAAAATAGAAATCAATTACATCGTGTCACTCTAGTGGGTCTAAAACTGACCACATGGTGAAAGAAAGGTAACTAAAGTACTCATTTCAATAAATTTACACAAGTGTGTATATGACTCTTTACCCAGCTTGAGTCTTACATAGTCATTTTCAGATGTGGTAACTGAAATGAGCATTTTTTAAGGTCAACAGCTGAAGAAAGTCATTTGCATTTTGCAATGTCTAGTCAAACTGTTAGCTGACTTACAGATGTTGAGAGCAACAGTCAAGTGGTGGATGGCATTGTCTATCTCAAACGTACACTAAGTAGGGATGGCATCATTGATGCTGAAATTAGTCATTGGTAGTAAATTTAGTACTGCTTTTGAAAACTCAAAAAATAAATCTAGTTAGATAAAAGTAACAGAGAAAAATATGAAATTCAGTGAGCATAAGGCTTGTGTCCTTTTAATTTTGCTTTTCAGATGTGAAGCAAGAAATAATTTGCACAAGGATGTATTTGCTATGGTTGATACTGTAGAAGCATGTAATTATTATAGAAAATGCATTCTGGAACTTCTATAAAAAAAGCAAATAAATAAATGACAATAAATATAAGGGGAAGTGGGGAGAAACAAGGAAAGGAAGGAATGGGAGGGAAAGGGGAGAAAGTCCGCTTCCAAATATGGGTAGTATCCGTTTGAAGATATTTGGCTGTCTTAGATGGTATGACCTCTGAAAAAAACCAATTCCTCTGTCTTTAGACATCTACTTGACCTCATCAGGTCAAATCACTTAATTATACTAACTTTTATCCACATATACCTATGTGTACATTTCCACATATACTTTCCCTGTGATTAAGTTTACATATCCACTGAGTTCTTTTTTTATCTCTTTTTAGGTCTTAGCATTTTCAGACTCACACATATATACGCTTCATAAGCATAGGGCTTCCGTGTGCCCATGTAGAGTGGTGTATATACGCACTCACATATCACATTTAATAAATTGTTGTATTCTCATGCTCGCATATATTTATATATGCGAGATATATACAAGATAATTAAGTACATATTTAAGCCCATATACCCAAACACCATATACCAAACACAAGCCTGAAAATCTTACAGTAATGTGTAAAACCGACAATGCAACCTCATATGACTCTGATCACTCAAATATTGGAAATGATGCTCATAACTGAAACTGCAATTATTAGAAAAATAATGGAATAAAAGTAAATCATAAACTTTAATTGATTTCCATCTCAAATCAAGTTTCAGATGGCCTAAGAGTCAGTCAGTCAGTTAGTTAAGTGCCATACATGATACATGCTTGAGCGATCATGTCTCGAAAGAGACATGACTGACTGGGCAGAAGATTATCCCACAATAGATTGCCATTGCTTTCTGCGGTAGACTGGTTGCCGACCAAGGCTATAGAACCCAGTCTGTCCTGCTATTTAACCCATAACTGGAAGGAAGAGACGGATTAATACCTTTCCCAAGGGTATTTGCGCGTAAGTGAATACAATGGATTCAACTGGAATTCGAACTCGGCTCCCCGGTTTCTCTTTCAGGGCCAATATCCACTGTACCACAACGCACATCCAGCCTAAGAGTAGAGTTTCCTTTAACAAGATTCTGGACTCCCTTCCACAAGTCTGCTTTCCCGACAGTTACAATCTCCAGGTGTTTAAATGTAGGGTCAATAGACACCTCCTATCACACTAACTCCCAACTATTCTCACAACACTCTCATCTACCCAACCCTCATTCTCGGTATCCTCACCCGCCTATCACCCACCCTCTGTTATTTCCTATATTTAACCAGCCTTTCTCCACTCTACGTAGCCCCCTGCACAGTAGTGGCAGTGACATGCCTTGCTCGGGGTGAAACGCTTATAAAAAAAAAAAAAATCTATGTTAGTTCAGAATCTTTCTTCCATAAAAAAATGTAGTGATATGAAAATTGGGATAAATAATCCACCACTATCGTCTATATGAACAGAGAAATAGGTGAGAATTCTTAACTATGATCTTTGACCTTTCAGATAACTATTATGGAGTTGTTAATAATACTCATCATTCCAAAAAAATTGAATTCTTCATCCTTAGTTAACAAATATTTTTGGATTACCTTGCTAATGAGTTTACCATTGTTCTTAAAAGCTTCTAACAATTTATTCTGAAGAAAAGAAAAGATTCACTTGTTTCTGGAATCTATGTTGGACAATTTCATACTTACTATGAGAAAGAGACCATTCTAATTTCTATGAGAAAGAGACCATTCTAATTTCTGTATTGAGGAAAAAGAGCCTAGAAAATTTAACTCTCACAGAATATATTGAAGGTAAGAAAATCAAGAGAGTGGAAACAGCATATTGTTTACTTAATTAGTTTGTGCAAATGTATAGCAGAAGGATGATCAAGGTTCAAATTTACTTTAAGACAGGAAGTTGTGAAGACCCATGATCATTTACATCCTGAAAGTATGTAATAGCTTATAGGTCATTTTTTTGCTGAAACATACTTTATAAACAATCTGAAAGCTTGTCTGAAAATATTCAATGATTTTATAATGTCATTGTTAACAATGCACTTTTACCTTCCAGATTATGGAAATTGCTAATGGTAATCCTCCCAGAGATTGAATTCTTTATCCTTGATTGACAAATATGTTTGAGTTATCCTGTCCTTCTTGCTAATTAAGAATGAGGCCACCCTTTTCCATAAATGCTTTTAATAATATCATTTATCTGTGGAATCTGTGCTGTACAATTTCAGAGGTTGACTTTCAGTTAGTTTTCATTTTTGTTTTTCAGTAAAATAACCTAAAAAGAGTGGCCAGTATCATAATTAACGAGCTAATATCATAAATATTGTGTACCATTTGTTGTTAATGTTAGTCATCTCCACAAAAACTGATTATGAAATAAAAATATATTTATAATGAAAAGGAATTATGGGAATTATCAAAAGAGAAGGTGCTTTACATGAAAACTGGATTTTGTTTTCATTTTGAGATCTAGTCTTATATATAAAAAAAAACAAAAATCTTATAGAAAATGAACAGTGAAAAAACTGATTCATTCTCATTTGTAAACCTTGTTTTTTTTAAAAAAATTTTAATATTTCACCTGTGCTCCCAATAACATTTAAAGAAATGCTTCAAAATTAAAAAGAAATTAAAAGGTTACCTTTCACCAAATGCACAAGAACACTTCTACTTCTATGCGAATTGTGCTTTCAGGACATAGCCGATCATGGCCTTCCACATCTCCCTATTCCTGGTGGCTCTTAGCACACTTTCTTCTGTAACTCCACGTAACCCCTGTTCTGTCATCCACCTGCTCAGGCCCTTCAAATATGTTATCCACTCCTTTCCTCTGTCTAATTTTCCCTCTATCTGGCCTGTTAGTATCAGGTTTTTCAAGCCTTCCTTCCTCATTGCTTGTCCCAGGACTTTGTCTCTTCTTGATGCTCAGTATTAATTTTTTTTTCATTTTAATCCTTTCCAAAATCTCATCATTGCTCAAATGCTTGGTTCATGATATCCACAGCATCCTTCTGTAGAACCACATTTCAGTTGCTTCAAGTTTTTTCTTCATCTTTGATGATATTGTCCAGCATTCACTGCCATAAATATCGCTCTTTCTCTTCCTCACACTCTCTCCATCTATCAATCTATCTTTGCCTCTTCATATCTGTCTATTTAATGCTGTTCTTTCAGATCAATCTATTGATCTATCACTGTATTTTCATGTTGATCTCTATCTTGGACTTTACATATATATTTATTTCAATGATGTCAATCTATATCAATTTTTTTCACATTTATTTGTCAATTTCATTCAATCTTTTCATAACTGCGAGTCTTTAACATATCTATCCATTTATATCTCTCAGCCTTACAGCATACATTTCAGACTTTTCATCGATGTTAGCTTTTTCATAGTTATCTCTGACATATAATAATAATCAAGAGGATAGGAAAAACTAGAAAGTAATTTAGGTTTATACTAGCAGTATAGCCTGGTGTTGCTCGGGTGTAATGAAAGCTTTAAAACTAATCCATGGTCCTGGAGATCAGGCTCAACCTAAAGAATATTTGTTTGAAGTTTGGTGAGAATTGGATAAAATTGTGGATTTGTATAAAGGACATACAGACAGATAAACAGGCACACACACAAACATCTTGCCTTTTATATATATATATATATATATATATATATATATATTATTGATTTTCTGCACTATTGTAAGAACTGCAACCTTGAAACTTCTGAATATTGTTTTGTATGTCTTTCTCTATGAGTGTATCAAATTTGATTAAAATTGGACCACTCCTTCCATAACCTGATTTTTTCGATTATCAATTTTCAATATTTGTCGGGGTACCTTGATACAAAACCTAGCTAAGAACACCCGCAAATGTTTATAGTACAACTGTGTAAATTTTCAAGAAAATCAGTTCAGTCGCTTCGGAGTCTATAGGTAATGGACACACACACACCCACAGACACACACAGAGACAAAGTTGCATTTATAAATAAGTTTAGATAGGTGTGTGTGTGCACACATAAAACTTCAAACAGGTGTGCAAAATTATGTTGGTATGTTTACACTTACAATAATGGAACATGATGGCATGCAACAGGTTAGAGGCTTATGGCATGACAGAAATGTCATAAGGATGAACTTGCATGTCACATAGTCTTCGTACAAATCAGAGACATATCTTTCTTTTGGTTTCTCTATATATTTATCATACACACACACAAAACACACTTTTATAATAATATCATACATGTGTGTACTCTAATATGCAGATTTATTAAATTCAAGGAGCTATATATGTTATATAGCGACAAACAACAAAAACGCATATATATAAAAATATGAGTTATATTTTTATTGATGACGATGGACCGTGTGGCACAAGGACAGAGAATTGAGAGCGCGCTTCTAATGGGGGTTGACGGGGGGGGTGTCGTATCTGTTGCTCCTCTGTCTGCCTCTGTCTAGACTCGTCTGTATGACTCTCTGACTCCGTGTTTTCGCAGTCTTTATATATCTTCCAAAACCGGGACTTGTTTCTTCCGGCTTTGCCTTGATCACACAACACCTACGTAATTCTCAGAGACACCTGTTCTGTCTGCCTCTTGTAGCCATTTCCGCTACTGCCGGAAATAAGGTCAAACAACCATCCGTTCCTTTCAACGGCCGGAAAACGCCCCCGCTTCCTCACTTCCTCGGGTGGGCCTAGATTGTTATATTACATATATATATATATATATATATATATATATAACCAGTCTACCACAGAAAGTGATAGCAACCTTCTTGTTGTTTTTCAATATATCATGTTCTTTCAGGACATAGGCAATCATGGCTCTCCACTTCACCCTATCACTTGTCGCTTTTAATATCCCTTTTCCTGTTGTTCCATTTAATCCCTGCTCCGACATCCATCTGTACAAGTCCATCAGGTATGTATATATTTCTATAAAAGTGTATTTTTATACTTTCATAGTGTTTTGACCCCAGTTAACTATTTGCTATAGCTGGGACCCTAACAGGTACTACCACTCCAGGTCAGAGTGAACCTGGGAACAACAGCAATTAAGAAGTTGTTCCATCCTCCTCACAACCTCCCAATCAGAGGCTTTACTGCTGGGTGTGGTTTACTGTCATGCCCAGGACCATGATATTCTCACCATATCTATTCAACCTCTGTAGAGGTTGAATAGATATGGTGAGAATACATATCTTTGCCTTACACCCCTTGTCTATACAAGTACTTGCTGAACTTGTTTCTTGTTCATATGCAGGCAGTCTGCTGCCAGTATAGGTTCTTGATTGTTCTAAGGTCTTTCCCAAATATAACAAGTTTGCCAAGTGTGTCTATTAGATATTTGTGGCATACTTTGTCAAATACCTTTGCCTGGTCAATGAAACACAGGTAGACTCCCTTCTGCACTTCAACTGTTCTTTCTGATAGCATTCTCTGCACAAATATTGTGTTCCTTGTTCCAGTGTCCTTGACAAAATCACACTGTTCTATTTCTGCTCCAATTCTACTGCGCACACTGTTCATCATCTGATGATGAATTTTATGTGTCTCATTAAGCTGATCATTCCATGGATTTCTCATTCATTTACACCTGGCTTCTTAAGTAGTGCTATGAAAATGAATCTGCTTAGGTCTT
>JBBBDQ010000242.1:3330000-3402500 GCA_037127315.1 Ascarosepion bandense
CTTTGAAGTTGGCACGAACCTGCTCAATTAAAGTGACAAACTCTTTGCACTAAAACTATCAATGCTCTATCTCTGCCCTGATATCGAAGCACTGCTTGCTAGAATATCTTTTATCATTAAAACTACTAAAAAAACAACCTTGGCTCTAAACATTATCATAACTCAACACTATATATATATATATATATATATATAATATATATATACACACACACACACACAGTGTGTTCATAAAGTTCATGTGCACTTTAAAAAATTTATAACTTAATTTATATTAGGATTAGAAAAAAGTAAATCTATATTTTTTAAGGTTTCATTAAAATTTTACTTAGGTTTTCACATGTCATCCATCATTAGCAATACAAAGAGTAATACAATTTTAATAATAATATTTTTTACTTATCTAAAAGTTGTTGCGAATTTTGTGATAAAGAATTATTCAATAACTATACTTAAAACTAGGTATATTAAACTTTATAATATTTTTTGCAGATTATTTCTATCACAAATACAAATAAAGTTATAAAATTTTTTAAAGTGCACATGGACTTTATGGACACCCTGTACATACATATATATATATATATTTTTTTTTTTTTTTTTTTTTAATCATTTCACCCCGAGCAAGGCAGAAACGCCACTGATGTGCAGGGGGTTACATAAGTGTAGAAAGATTAATTAGAAAAGAGTGAGGAGTACAAGCTAGTTAGAAAGGAACAATAGAAAACTGAGAAAGCAGGTGCAATGACAGGTACATGGGCGGAGAGAAAGGGAAGCTTATACAGGGGAGGGGAGAGAGAGCTAGAGGCCAGTGGTTAGTAGGTGAGTATTAACTTTGCTTTTAAATTTCTGGAGGTCGTAGCCGTCAGGAAAGCAAGAATACGGGAGTGAGTTCCACAGGCGGGAAGTGCGAGAGAGGAAGCTGCAGGAGTAGAATTGTCGTCTGCGTTTGGCTAACCTGACTGTGAATGGGTGGGACCCAGTTGCCAGTCTGGTTGAACGGGTAAACACCTGTTGAGGAGGCATCAGTGACTTAAGCTCATCCGAGCAGAAGCCATGAAAGTATTTATAGAAGAGACAGAGGGAGGCCACATTTCGACGATGGGAAAGTGGCTGCAGACGAGTCGCCAGATCAGTACCTATCACATTACAGACTCTCCTTTGGAGCTTGTCAAGAACACTGAGGAGAACGGCAGGGGCACCTGACCATAAATGGCAGCAGTACTCCATGCACGGACGGATGGTTGACTTGTATATATGCAGGATGGATTCAGGTGGAAAAAACATCCTGGATCGACATAGTGACCCAATCTTCTTAGCAGTAGATTTTGCTATGGATTCAATATAGTGCTTCCATTTGAGGTCTGAGGACAGGGTAAGTCCGAGGAGGCGTAGTGTATTACTCTCCGGGAGAATCATCTGGTCCATGCTTATGGGAGGCAGAAGAGGTTGCCTGTAATGGTTGACAGACAACAGCTTGGTCTTAGAGGAATTAAAGTTGACAAGCCACTTCTTGCCCCAGTTCACCACAGAGTGTAGATCCCGCTCAAGGTCAGCAGCGAGATTATGTCTGTCCGCCACGACAGGTTTCTTACTGGAGCGGGAGTATATTGTAGTGTCATCTGCGTAGATGCCTACTTGGGACCTGATCTCATCTGGGAGGTCGTTGATGAAAATAAGGAAGAGCGTTGGGCCCAGGATAGAGCCTTGTGGGACACCAGCATTCGTGCTGTAGGACGAAGAGGCACGCCCATTCAGAACGACCTTCATTTTGCGGTTATTTAAGAAAGATTGGATTAGGTCAAGCAGGCGACCGGTAATACCATAACCGCGTAGTTTGCATAGGAGGCCAGGGTGCCAAACCCTGTCGAAAGCCTTGGAGATATCCAGAGCAACCGCGCGAGCCTCGTCAGACTCATCAAGGGCCTGTAGCATGTACTCCGTTACAGTAGTTAGCAGGTCGGCTGTGGACCTGTCAAATCGGAATCCATATTGCCTGTCGGAGAACAGCTTGTGGGCGGTGAGATGATGAACTATTTCAGCATTTATTATAGCCTCGAACACTTTCCCGAATATTGGTAGGAGACTGATAGGGCGATAGTTGGATGGGTCCGAGGGTTCACCACAATTCTTAAAGACAGGAACGACTGAGGAGAATTTCCAGCATGCAGGAAAGCAGGAAGCAGAAAGGCAGTAGTTAAACAGTTTAGAGAGGACAGGGGAAAGTTCAGGGGCACACCTCTTAAGGACTATCACCGGGATTCCATCGTCTCCACACGCCTTATGGGGGTCGAGTTTTGAAATTACTCTGGATACTATTGTCGGGGTAATATACACGTCATGCAGTTTGGCCTCAGTTCTAATAGGGAAGTCGGGTGGGTGCACTCCGGACGAGTCGAGTGTGGAGTTGGATGAGAATCTGCGGGCAAAGCACTCAGCTTTCTCAGCAGATGACGTGAGAACGTCAAATCCATGGATTAAAGGAGGTATTGAGGATTTCCTATTGTTGAGCACTCGTTTACAAATCCTCCAATAGTCCTTGGAGCCGAACTTGCGGTCAGCTATGTGCTGTCGCATTCTCTCCGCAAACAACTGTTTGGCGTCATTTAGAGTTCTCTTGCACTCACTGCGAGCGGATGTGAACAGGCGCCTATTGTGATCAGTTGGCTGTCTCTGGAATAGATGGAAGTAATGGTTCCTGTGGGCAATGGCGGCTGAGCAGGCTGGAGAGAACCACGGAGGGGAATGAGGTTTTAAGCAATACTTCCTGGTGGGTATGAAGGCATCAATGCCAGCTTTCACCCATGACGAGACCTCAGAGGCACAGTCATCAACTGATAGGTCAAACACTTTTCCCCAAGGGACGTCGCAGAGGAAATCGCGAAAGGCTTCCCAGTCAGCTTTTTGGTAGAGGTAGGAGGTTCTATGAGTAGGGGGATCCTGGGGGGAGTGAGATTGGAAAGAAATACTGAGGGAGACTACAGCGTGGTCGGAGTTGCCGAGAGGGCAAAGCTGCGAGACTTGACAGGCGTCGGGCGCAGAGGTGAAACATATATCTAGCAGTGAGGAATGACCCGAGGGTGTGCTTGGGAAGCGAGTGGGGAAGTCCACCACTTGCGTAAGGGATTGGGAAATAGCAAAGTTCATGGCGTGAGTGCCCGCCGAATCAGTAACAGCGTTTTCAAGCCACTCAGAGTGATGGGCATTGAGGTCTCCAAATACAAATATGTGGGCAAATGGGTGATAGGTAATAGCCTTATCTATATCGTCGGCAATGCTATCTAGTAGGGAGCAGTCAGGAGAGGAGGGAGAACGGTAAAGGAAGAATAGGTAGCTAACCGAACTGAGGAGAGACAAGCGGAGACATATGTATTGGTGGTCAGTAGATTCGAGTGAAGTCACCCTAGTTATGGGGAGGTGTTATAGTGATAATATACATGCTAAAAAGTCTGCCTTCTTCTACCGTGCACCCATGGCCCAGAGGTAGAATCATTGACTGATGCCACTTTGGTTGGGTTTCAATCCTGGGTTAGAAGTAATTGGAGTCTAACCGTACTGATGTGCTTTGATACAGCGAAAGAGATCTGTCTGCGGATGACTATATATATATATATATATATATATGTGTGTGTGTGTGTGTCTATTTAGACAGTAATCTTTCTTTTAAACATCTTTTCTTAAATATGAGAGACAAGGAAAATTTAATTTATTTTTTATTTAGTTTTTTTCAGAAATCTTACTTTTTATTATTTGGTGGCAGTGTTGTGGTACAGTGGATATCGGCTCGGGACGAGAAACCGGGTGAGCCGAGTTCAAATTCCAGCTGAATTCATGGCATTCACTTATGCGCAAATACCCTTGGGAAAGGTATTAATCCGTCTCGTTCCTTCCAGTTATGGGTTAAATAGCAGGACAGATTGGGTTCTATAGCTTTGGTCGGCAACCAGTCTACCGCAGAAAGCAATGGCAACCTACTGCGGGATAATCTTCTGCCCAGAAGACATGTTTTAAAAGAGACATGACTGAGTGGACAGAAGATTATCCCACAGTAGATTGTCATTGCTTTTTCTGGTAGACTGGTTGCCAGCCAAAGCTATAGAACCCAATTTGTCCTGTTATTTAACCCATAACTGGAGGGAAGAGATGGATTAATACCTTTCCCAAGTGTATTTGTGCATAAGTGAATGCCATGAATTCAGCTGGAATTTGAACTCGAGCTCCCGATTTGTCATTTCCAGTCGATATCCACTACACCACAGCACACATAAAAACATCTATAGAAAAGAAAAAGGTAAACTACATTATGGTTGTAGAAAGCTGAGATGTCAGATTTTTCTTTGGATTTTATCAAAAATCCTTTAATATGTATTAGAAGCACTGGAACAGATTTGGCAGCAATATTCAATGCATTGATGAGTGACAGACTTATAAATGTATAAGAGAGATTCTGACAAGAAATTGGACAGGTGTTACATTTGAATCACTGATCTTTATTATATATGAACAATGATATCTACTATTATTCAGGCAAAAACTATTTCTTTTTCTCCATTAATCTATGTTCTTGTTTCTTTCAGAGATATGTACACAATTTTATTGGTATTGATGAATTGTTATTTGGCAGTTAGAATATTTAGAATTTGGTAGATTTTACTTTCTAATATTTTTTAGATTTTCACAAAATATTATGAAAAAACACCAACTTTGTCCATGTCACCTTATTTCCTTTTACTTTTGAATGATAAACATTAACACACTCAGGGCCATCAAAACTGATTTGCTTGAAAATCTAAACAATTATAAAAAGGTTGAACAAACAATTTCTTATAGGGTCAGTATTTTTTTAAATATTACATTCACTAATATACAAATACTCTTGGGAAAGGTATTCATCTGTATCTTCCCTCTAGTTATGGGTTAAATAACAGGACAGATTGGGTTCTATAGCCTTGGTCAGCAACCAGTCTACCGCAGAAAGTAATGGCAACCTACTGCGGGATAATCTTCTGCCCAGTCAGTCATGTCTATCAAGAGACATGATCACCCAGGCGTATATCATGTATGGTACTTAACTGACTAATTATTTGAAAATTTGATTTTTAAAACTGGATATGCAAATTAGCTATTTCTCCATTAAACAAGAAAAGTTTGACAAAATATAAGATACATCATGTTAGAAAGAAAATGATAAAATGACATTTATTTTATGCTATAGATTTATATATTTGACATACACACGAACAGACCACCAACTTTATATCTTCATAGAAATTTCAATGTTTTGTGTGAATATGTGCACAAAAGCTTTCAATAAATATCCCCCAGAGACAATTATATTGACCTGCCCGTTAACAAATTCATTTATTTATAGAAAATATTCAAATGAACTGTTGGTGGGTTGATATCAAAACCTATAAGCAGGCAACTTTAAAACAACCAACAACTGTAATATATTTTTCTCCACAATGTCTACAGAATCTTTGTGCATAATTTGTCAAGAAAAAGATAAGAAATTGACATTAATGATAAGTAAATAAATTAATAAAACAGTTAAACAGCAATCTTTTATTGACTTTTTTTTATTGAGATAAGATTGTCTTTATTTCTCTAATTAGAAATGTTTCTGCAATAGTTAGCTTTTTGGTACATTAGTAATGATCATACTAAAGTCAAAAGAACTTCTTGATTTGACATGACAACTGGTCAAAATAGATTTCTCTGAAGACTGTCTTCCTGATCATGTTTTATGAAAATTTTCAACCACTCCTTAAGAAAGAAAGTGAAAGTAAGATAATGCTAAAAAGATTTAAACACGTTTTGGACTTATAATGAAATTTTTAGATTATTTTATAATAAAAAGATTATTATTTAAGTAACCTTGATTTTGTTATTATATATTATTATTATTAATTAAAAGAAACAAAGGTTTAGATAATATTAGTGTCTCATCATAATAAAATGCAATTATGTAATTTAAAAAAAAACTGAACAGTTACATAATATTAGCCCTCATGTATCGCAGTAAATGCTGGACTATTTCCACATGAATGGAGAGGAGACTTGAGGCAGCAGAAATATGGTTTTAAAGCAGGATACCATGTGAGCAATGACAAAGTTTGAGATAAAAGAATGGTAAAAAAATGGACAGATATCTAATATCAGAAAGGAACAGTCGAAATTTCTTGGGCACATAATGAGAAAAGAGGGTTCGAAGAATCTGATACTCACAGAATAGATTGAAGACAAAAAGCAACAGAGGAAAACAACACATAACGAAGTGCATTTGAGTAAATTGATGGCAGAACAAGGTTTAGGAAACTTGACAAAAAGTGAAATTTTATTAAGAGCTATGAAGGACAGGAAATTGGGGAGAGCCATGATCACCTAAGTACTGAAGGGACACAACACAGAAAAAGTAACACTGACAGGACATATTGAAGATCAGTGGGATGTGGCTTCCCTCTGTCTATTCTACAAATATTTTCATGGTTTCTGCTCCGACAAACTTAAGTCACTGTTGCCCCCGCCACAAGAATTTATTCATGCAACCAGACTGGCAAAAATTTTCCACCTATTAAACAGTTAGATCAACCAAATGCAGCCAACAATTCTACTCCAGTTGCTTCTTTCTTCAAACTTCCCACCTGTGGAACTCCCTTCCATATACTTGCTTTCCTGATGGCTACAACCTCCAGGAATTTAAATGCAATGTCAATACCCATCTCTTATCCACTTGACTCCAGTCCTTTCTACATCGCACCATATATATTTGTTCATTTCCTTTCTCTCTACCGTTGCAACTGTCTTCACACCTGTGTTCCCATCCTTCTCTTGCCCTTTCTCTGCCAACCCCTGTAACTGGTTTGTCTTTCTCTTTACTCTCCTCCTGACTTAAATTTTACACTTATGTAGCCCCCTGTGCATCAGTGGCAATACAGCCTTGCTTAGGATGAAACGATTAGGAAAAAAAAAAAGAAAAAAAACAGTGACAGAGGAAAGTAGTGCATGACCTACCTAACAAGTTTGCAAAAATAGTTAACAGAAAAGATATTACAAATTTTACTCAGGGTTAAAAAGGATGGGAAGTTGTGGAGAGTCATGTTCCTAGTGGGAGACGGCACATAGAAGAAATCACTACAATTATTGACTCATAAGAATTTCTGAAGATGTTTAAATCTTTCAAACTATCATTGAATGGATGAAATGGATAGAACAATACAAAAAATAATTCCATTCCAAGAAAAAAAAATAAAAAAACAAACTCTTTCAAGAGGTCAAAGTATTGGCATAGAGTGGCCAAATATTTTTTTCTGTTATTTCAAAAGACCAAAGTAGATTTCAAGAAATGATTGCTTCTCTTTGTGTCCAGATGGGTTCTTCTTTAAGCTCTCAACCCAAACCAATTATAGAATCTCATGGTGTTACCAAATTCAAAGTGATACAATATAATTGTGTCTCAAGTATCAAGTAATACTTCACACTAAAACACTGTGTATATCTCTTCAATGCTATGAAGCAACAAACAGTATGGAAAACTTTTGTAAAAGAATTAATCAATAAGCAGCGTTTTTTTGTGGTGGGGAGTCTAACGTGGCTCCAAACCCTCCTTCAAAGCTATGGATTGAATTTATAATGTCATGACCTTTTGTATGGAAATTTCTGTTTCCATCTGGCTTGGCATCAACAGTAAATTACAAATAATGGGATCACAATTAAAAAAAATCAAAATATTGAATTACAACAATGTTTACACAACTTAGTATCATCTGATATGTTTGGCTTTCTTCCTATAGATGTCTAAAATATACATCCATTATCTAATACTTATTTTCCTAGGTTTTGATTTTTTGTAATTTAATAATGTTAATTCCAATCCTTAGACATGACAGCAAAACACTTGCCTCTCCCTGATGTATTGGCAGAAGTACACAAATGCATACTGGAATTTTTTCCTAGTCAATAAAATAGGCCGGTTTTATCTGACTCAGTCCTGGTCTGTCTTGTCTTGAAATCAGAACACAGCATCCACTCGCCAAACTTTCTCTTGTGTCTCATCCACAATTCTTAGTTTATGAAATTTTTGCCACATTACTGTTGTTTTGCTTTATTACTGTTAATTTGCCTTGCATATGTTGCTTGCTTGATTCATATTTTTTACCCTATTTTCTTGCTATTGCATCTTGCAAGCTTTGTCAATTTTGTTTGTTGGAGAGTTTTGCCACTTATTTTCCATTTAACCATGACTCCTCATTCTATCGGATGTGCGTTGTGGTGCAGTGAATGTCAGCTTGGAACGATAAATTGGGAAGCCAAGTTCGAATTCCATTTGAATTCATTGCATTCACTTACATGCAAATACCCATGAGAAAGGTATTAATCCATCTCTTCCCCCCAGTTATGGATTAAATAACAGGACAGATTGGATTCTATAGCCTTGGCTGGCAACCAGTCTATCACAGAAAGCAATGGCAACCTACTGCGGGATAATCTTCTGCCCAAGTCAGTCATGTCTCTTTTGAGACAATATCGCCCAAGTGTGTATCAAGTATGGCAATTAACTGACTAATAGCTGACTCACTTTATCAATCATTAAAGAGAATACTTTACATTTAACTACCTTAACTTTAATAAATATTCTATGTATGAACTTGGACTAACTAAATATTCTACCTTGACTTTTTGATCAGATATAGATCCATCAGGTGTCTTGAGTAAAGATCATCTGATTGAGATATTGTCATTTTCAGAGATGTAAACTGTAATAAGATATAAAGTAAGTCATTAGATTATTTGTATAAATAAACAATCCTATATCAAATTATAGACTAGCATTTTGTTATAATGAACATTTACATTCAATTTAGGAATGCTTAATGGCAAGATTGTGAGAGAAGTAGTGTATCTATAACAGTACAAAAGGTGAGGCTGCGCAAAATGACCATTATATAAAAAACTGAGAAATGAGGTGTGGTGTTTATTTATCTTACTAAAGATAATTAAACACTACACCTCATACTTTTGCATGAACCATTATACATCCATACACAAAAATACGTACTGTCCTGTGTGCAGCATTTTAAAAGAGTGGTTGATTAAATTTATTGAAATTGTTCATATGCCTTTTAACAAAAACATGTTTACTTCAAGAGTGGTTGCACTGATCAAAATGAAATCAATCATATTTACGTCCATTTGTTTTTACAGATTTTGCATATTCATTACCAATATAATTATAATAAATAAATCATTTTCTTTTATGTTTATTTCAAATGCTCTTTTAATTAATAAATTTGTTAATTCATGAAAATATTTATTTACAAAACTTCTGTTTATTTATTATAATTAACTGGATATACAGAACGAATACCTTAGGGGAGTAGAACATCCCTGTCTTACATTGTTCATTACTCCTTGGAATAAACAAGGATCCCACATTTGAAATGGTAAATATAGTGGTGCATACAACAGAACGTTTTTTGGGGTCACATCTTACATCAGCTTTGAGGAGCATTACTAACAATTGTCAGAAGATACTGTATCTAAAATAGAGACACTGCAAACTTTAGTAGGAGTGATGATTGCTAATTCTACCAATATGCATTTCACTTTTTTTGCAAGGTCATCAGTTAAAAGAGGAGCCCAAAATGCCAATTACAGGTTGGGGATATTAATATCAAGCAGACACAGAAATTTAAATACCTGGGAAGTGTTTTAACAGAAGATGGGAAGTGTAACGTTGAGATAAGAAGGTGGATTGTCATGGCCAGTGATGTATTCCAGAAACTGTGTAAAGTATTGACAGACAGGAAAATTCTGCTAGAAAGAAAGAAGAGAGCACTGGATTGCTATGTGATGTCTATGGGAGTGAATGCTGGACAATCTCCTCAAAGATGAAGAAGAGACTTGAAGCAACTGGAAGGATGATGAGGATTCCATGGACTGAACACATGAGCAATAATGAAGTTTTAGAAAGATGGAAACAAAAAGAAAACTAATACTTAACATCAGGAAAAGACAGCTGAAGTTATTGTGACATGTAATGAGGAAAGAGGGCTTGGAGAATCTGATACTCACAGGTCAGATAGAGGGAAATATAGACAGGGGAAAGCAATGCATAACACACTCAATGGGTTTGAGCAAGTGGATGGTAGAGTGCGGTTTGGGTGGATTAACAGGAGAAAGTGTGCTAAAAGCCACTATGGATGGGAAGACGTGGAAGGACATGGCACATAGAAGAAGATTTTACATCAGCTTGGAGAAGAATTGCTGACAATATCCAGAAAATACTATAAAATTGAGACACTGCAAACTTTAGTAGGAGTGATGATTACTAATTCTACCAAAAAGGTATGAATTTGCACGAGATACTAGATTAGCAACTAGGTCCCACCCTCTTACAGTGAAACTGATAAGATGTAACCACAATTTCTACTCCAACAGCTTCTTTTCTCTCACTTCCCTCCTGTGGAATTCCCATCCATATGATTGCTTCCTTGACAGCTACAATCTCCAGAGTTTAAATGTAGGGCAGCAGACACCTCCTAACACACTAACTTGCATCCATTCTCTCAAACACTCTCTCCCATCTGCCCAACCCTCAGCCACGGTATCCTTACCCATCTATCACCCTCCTTCTGACATTTCCTATATCTAACCACTCTTTCTCTTTACCTTCCCCTATGTAACCCCTTGCACAATAGTGGCAATGGAATGTCTTGCTTGGGGTGAAATGATTAAAAAAAAAATAGTAACTTGAAATGTAAATGAAAAACGCTATATATTCATTTGAGGATGAAAAGATAGATTGATAATTAGCTTAACTTAATTTAACACTGCTTTCTGTCTTCCAGCTTGTTGGAAACAATCCACTGTAGTTCCTTTTCTTTAAAATCTCCAGTGAACATTCTGACCTCTTGAATTATCACCCTTCTTAATGTCACATGTCCCTTTAGAACGTAGGTGATCCTGAACTTCCACTTACCTTTGTTGCTTTTAATATTTTCCTCTTATCTCTCCCAAACCCTGTATCACCATCCACTTGCTCAAATCTATCAAATATCTCTCTCACTGCTTTCTCCTGTCTTTTTTCTCTATTCATCCTGTGAGTATTAGATTCTCCAAACCCTCTTTCCTCACAGCATGTCCCAGGAACATCAACTCTCTCTTCCTGATGCTAAGTATAAGTTTCCTTCTCATTTACATCCTCTTCAGCATCTTACTGTTGCTCCCATGCTCAGCACATGGTATCCACAGCATCCTTTTCTTTCTGGTAAGTACCAGATTATGGGTTAAATAATAGGACAGATTGGGTTCTATAGCCTTGGCTGGCAATCAGTCTACCACAGAAAGCAATGGCAACCTACTGTGGGATAATCTTCTGCCCAGTCAGTCATATCTCTTTTGAGACATGATCGCCAAAAGCATGTTATGACACTTAATTGACTGAAGTACTAGATAGTCTAATCAACTTCAAATTGGTTATGCAACTCACTTCAAATGTCCATCTTTTTGATAAAAAATATGGCTTTTCTTTCTCTAAGTGAACCATCAATGTGTTAACAGTTATGACTGAATTTTTCTCTCAAGCCTTTGATAAGAATTGTGAGGCATGGGTTGTGACTTTACAAATATTAACGGTTCTTGATATGGTTTGGCATGTTATCGTCCTTTATAGACTATAAAACTTCTGAGCAAATATTTGGCTTAATTCAATTGTTTTAAGTTATGGAGGTTGTCTTGAATGCCCATGTTTCTGATGTGGGGTCTCCCAGAGCTCTATCTTTTGACCTATGTTTTGCTTATCTTCATCAACGATATTCTTAATATCATCAGTTCCCACCTCAGCATTTATGCTGATGGCACAACTATTTAATCCTGTCTTAATAGTAACTATCAGTCAGTTAAGTGCTATACATGAGACATGCTTGGGTGATCATGTCTTAAAAGAGACATGACTGACTGGGCAGAAGATTATCCCACAGTAGGTTGCCCATTACTTTCTGCAGTATAATGGTTGCCAGCCAAGACTATAGAACCCAATCTGTCCTATTATCTAACCCATAACTGGAGGGAAGAGATGGATTAATACCTTTCCCAAGGGTATTTGCGCGTAAGTGAATGCAAAGAATTCAACTGGAATTTGAACTCGACTTCCCGATTTGTCATTTCAAATCGATATCCACTGCGCCACAATGCATATCCAGTAGTAACTATAGAATGATCAAATAGTAAGTCAGCATTCAATTGTGGAACAAGCTGACTTAACTCCTTCTCCAACTTGAGAAAGCTATTTATGGTGCACTGGAGCATCTCATTGTGACCATGTGGGTAAATACATTGTATGGGCTGTGGTTGACTGCTGGTAAATGAGTGGAGATATTTCTGTATATATATATATATATATATATATATACTGGCTTTATCTAAGGCAGTATTGTGACATCTGTATTGAGTTACAGCCTGCTATATTTTATCTGCCAGCTGCAAACAGGATTTATGACCCCCAAAGATTGGGAATGCTTCTTCATTGAAGCAGGCATATCCACCAACTCAGCCAAAACACATGCAACAAAGTTTGCAGATGAGAAGCTGACAATTGATAGCCTTCAAATGCTGGATCAATCTATGCTGAAGTCACATTAATGGGAGAAGCCCTGTGCATCCTCAAGCAGGCTAAGGAAGCCACCACCCAGACAACCAGCATTCAAGCACTAGCAGCCAAGCCCCCTCCATCTCAATCTTGAGATGTACCCACAGCAATTCAAGAAACTCCTAATTGACTGGGATGTCTTTACCAAGATGATGAATATGCCAAGCTCCCAGGCCAATATTCACTTGTACAATTGTGCTGACGAGGCTGTGCAAAATGCCAAAATCAACACACACCCTGACTTCTTCACCACTGATCCAGATGAGCTACTTGAAATTTTAGAAGCATTGGTTACCCAGGCATCAAATCCCATCTTCCATCACCTTGATTTTGCCTCCATGTTTCAAGAAGAAAATGTGCCAATACAAAGACTGCAAATTTACATGCCCCTCGTGTGAGCATGATCTGATATATACATCAAGGACCAGACCATCCAAAGAATAGCAAATGACATACTCCAGGCTGACCTCCTGGCCAAAACTGGGATGCTCAAATCCCTTGAGCAGAACATTCATTATGCTGAAGCATTTGAATCAGCATTGCAAGACCAAACCTCAATGGCCAGTGCTTTAGATAGAGACTCTGCTTGACTGTCAACATACCACAGACAGAAGGGTACGCTACACCAAGCCACCAGGTTGTGGCAGATTGTGGTTGCCACCAGTATGGCACCTCAGGAACTGGATCCTGCCTGCAGTACCATATAGAATGATCAAATAGTAAGTCAGCAGTCAGTTGTGGAACAAGCTGAGTTAACTCCTTCTCCATCTTGAAAAAGAGAGCTATTTATGGTTCACTGGAGCAGCTCATTGTGCCCATGTGGGCAAGTACATTGTATGGGCTGTGATAAGCTGCTGGTAAATGAGTGGATGTATATATATATATATATATGTGAGTGGATGTATATATATGTATATATATATATATATATATATACTGGTTTATCTTAGGCATTATTGCGGGGTCTGTATCGAGTTACAGCATGCTTTATTTTTGTCTGCCAAGGAGACGCTAGCTGAGACCCTTATGGCAGTAAGTGTTATCCTACAGTAACTTTCATATGTTTGAAAAAGTAAAAGTGACAGCTGTTCTAAAAAATAACCTTCAACCTGTTATTAACAGGGGCAAAGAACGGCTTGTAAATTTTGCAAAAAAAAATGTCTACAAAACAAAACTTATTTTTGTCTTTTTCTGAGATGAGGTATGGTAATTATTTACACTATTTACATTGCTCAGATTGTCATTTTCATTATTGTTGCTATATTCACAACATTTCAGCCACTTTACACTCTGACCTTCTTCAGATGACTGGAATTTTGAATTAAAATTTTTATTTTATTCACCATGGTAAATTGTTTTTGTTACATGAGTTACACATCTTCCAGATAATTCAATATCATTTATCTCCCTTTAACTCATCTAACTTTTAGTTTTGCCGTAGCATAGCGGATATTGAACTCACAACTCTTTGAATCAAATCACTGGATCCAACCAATGGTTTTATCCACTCAGCCATGTGTTCAACTTGCACTGATTGCAGCTGCTTAATGGTATCTAATCTCAACTTATTTATAAATGAAACTTTGTCTGTGTGTGACTGTGTGTGTCCGTTACCTATAGACTCCAAAACAGCTGAACCGATTTTCTTGAAAATTTACACAGTTGTACGATAAGCATCTGCAAGTGTTCTTAGCTAGGTTTTGTGTTGAGGTACTCCTGATAAATATCAAAAATCGATAATCGAAAAAAATCAGTGTATAGAAGGAGTGGTCTGATTTTAATCAAATTTGATACACTTGTAGACAAAGACATAAGAAACGATATTCAGAAATTTCAAGGTTGCAGTTCTTACAATAGTGCAGAAAATCAATAATATATATATATAAATATAAAAGGCAAGATGTTTGTGTGTGTGTATGTCTGTTTATCTGCCTGTATGTCTGTATTTTTTTCAGCCCTTTTATTTTAGTTTTTGCTTCGGGTTTGGCTCTAAGTAGGTATAATTGTAGTTCTTAGTCTCAGCCAATTACTCAGAAGACTTATTTAGCCTTCAAAATTCAGTTTACAATGAAAAAAACTTATTTGATATCAATACCAGGAAATCAAAATTTGACTTACATCCATTCATTTTTCTTTCAGTCTACAGCTTCACTTTAACTGGAAACAACTATTGCTTTTTAGTCTTTCATGCCAACGTCCAAAGGGTCTGAGCTCCAGGACCATGGATTAGTTTTTAAAGCTTTCATTACACCCGAGCAATGCCAAGCTATAATGCTAGTTGATAATATATTGATCACTTAAAAAGGAAATAAGTTGATGTTTTCAGTATACATGTTTATAGCAATTAAAAATGAAGTCAGCATTGTAAAAAGCTGTTTAAAAAGAAAAAAATGATTATTAATCAAAAACTCAACATTTCATTTGATTTATGAATTATTATTTTTCAGATCTGGAGATAATCCTCAAACATAAAACCGTATTAATTGTTTAAATAACGTTATCAATGTTATAAGCCAAATTTTAAACTTCTGGAAAACTGATGGGATTTAAGGAAGAAAATAAAGAGATACCTAGAAAGCTTAAATAAAAACTTGCATACCTGCTAGTTAGCAAAAAAAAAAAAAAAAATCCATCAGGCCATTCAACCAACCAAGTCACCAATGAACCAACCAAAGAAAGACTTCCACATGAATTTGATGAAACAAATATTGATCTGGTTGCTCAATAACAAAACAAGAAGAATAAAATGTCTGATTGAAATCCGCCAAGTTTTAGCCCACAAAAAGTACGAATAAACAATCCTAATCTTGCAGCATCATTCAGAAAGGAGAAAAAAAAACATTGAGTGATGGGAAGAGAGAACAGAAAGGACTTTAGTTCAGTTATACAGTCGAAATCTTTCTTTTATATTGCATGACAAGTATGATTTACCAGACGGACATCCTAATGCCTCAGCTTCTGGCAATCACACTTTGATCAAAGCCACTGGCAAATATTTCATATTTTATTATGATTGGTCTCAAGATATGCTTCAGGACTTGGCTTAGGCCTGTGATGAACCCAGTAAGACTACTGACCAACACTTACATTTAAGCTCCAAACTAGAAAGTACTCAGAAGCAGGGAAGAGGTGTGTGGTGCTGATACTTCTGCTGCTGCTACTGTTGGTAAGGAAACCAAAATAGTAGAAAATATATATTGTTATTTTTTTTTTAGTGCTCTCATATTTTGTTGGTGTCTAGGCAGATACTAAGTGCTTTTTGGGCAAAAGTAATCAGAATGGAGTAAAATGAAATAAAAAGAAAAATGTACAGAAAACATATTAAATATGTTTAACCAGGCAATTATCTGATATTGGAAGATATAGATGTGAAAATTTTCAGATGAGTTTTTTTGTGTCTGGGTGAGCTGTTATCTAAGAAGGTTAACTGTACTCACTGGTTATAGAAATATTCACAATTTAAGAAAGAAATTACTGATTGTCTTGATAAAAGATGAATGGCTATGAAAAAAGGAGAGATCATCGTTTTGAAGGTCAGAGAAATGCCAGTTAAAATCCACTGAATATAAAATTAGACTGTAGATCTAAAAAATAAGAGGCTCTTTCTATGGCCAGATGGATTCAAAGTGTAACAAATCATTAAATGCTTTCTGTATGATTAAAACAACAAAGATGAAGATTGTGCTATAATTTGTGATATAAATAGTTTTATTATTTTATATAAGTATATATTCACATCTATTCATATCCACATCTCTATGAAGAACTATTGTCTTTTTTGTGAATTTCCTGCTTTGAAAAACAAGTTTTTATGTTTGGTCTCTGAATACCAAATATTTTCTGTATAGATGCAGCTGATTTCCTTATTACCAAGTAGCAAGGCATAGTCTACATATCCTTTGGTATGTCTTTGTAGCTATGTTCCAGGACAGTACGTAACTGTGTGGGATTTATTAGAGATAAGTGTAGGGAATTTGATAAAGTTCATAACATGTTCATACATAATCCATGGGGCTTTATAATGGCAAGTATGGTAGATATTAGAATAGCTGGATGTCAGCTGAGCATTCCTGGAACTAGTTTTGTCTTACGCATGCTTGATGTAAGGGTCATGTTATCTTGAAGCAAACCAAAATAAAAGTGGTACAAATTTTCTGCAGCATGTTCTGGTAAAGCAGGCTGCAGTTTCATTTGTGATCTTAGTAAATTTCAACAACAGGAAAACATGGTATATACAAAGAGATGCAAATGGTCTACAGAAAGATCTGGTAAGGCAGGATGTAGTTTCACATTTGTGATCTAGTAAATTTCAACAACAGGAAACATGGTATATACAAAAGAGAGGTAAAATGGTCTACAGGAGGATCTGGTAAGGGCAGGATGTAGTTTCATTTGTGATCTTAGTAAATTTCAACAACAGGAAACATGGTATATATACAAAGAGATGCAAATGGTCTACAGAAAGATCTGGTAAGGCAGGATGTAGTTTCATTTGTGATCTTAGTAAATTTCAACAACAGGAAACATGGTATATACAAAAGAGATGCAAATGGTCTACAGGAGGATCTGGTAAGGCAGGCTGCAGTTTCATTTGTGATCTTAGTAAATTTCAACAACAGGAAACATGGTATATACAAAGAGATGCAAATGGTCTACAGAAAGATCTGGTGTGGCAGGATGTAGTTTCATTTGTGATCTTAGTAAATTTCAACAACAGGAAACATGGTATATACAAAGAGATGCAAACAGTCTGGTAAGGCAGGCTGCAGTTTCATTTGTGATCTTAGTAAATTTCACCACAGGAAACATGGTATACACAAAGAGATGCAAACAGTCTACAGAGGATCTGGTAAGGCAGGAAGTAAGGTTCATTTGTGATCTTAGTGAATTTCAACAACAGGAAACATGGTACACAAAGAGATGCAAATGGTCTACAGGAGGATCTGGTAAAGCAGGCTGCAGTTTCATTTGTGATCTTAGTAAAATTTCAACAACAGGAAACATGAAGTACACAAAGAGATGCAAACAGTCTACAGGAGGATCTGGTAAGGCAGGAAGCAGTTTCATTTGTGATCTTAGTGAATTTCAACAACAGGAAACATGGTATACAAAGAGATGCAAACAGTCTACAGGAGGATCTGGTATGCAGGAAGCAGTTTCATTTGTGATCTTAGTAAATTTCAACAACGGGAAACATGGTATATTACAAAGAGATGCAAATGGTCTACAGAAAGATCTGGTAAGGCAGGATGCAGTTTCATTTGTGACTTTAGTGAATTTCAACAGGAAACATGGTATACACAAAGAGATGCAAACAGTCTACAGGAGGATCTGGTAAGGCAGGAAGCAGGTTCATTTGTGATCTTAGTGAATTTCAACAACAGGAAACATGGTATACACAAAGAGATGCAAACAGTCTACAGGAGATCTGGTAAGGCAGGAAGCAGTTTCATTTGTGATCTTAGTAAATTTCAACAACAGGAAACATGGTATGTACAAAGAGATGCAAATGGTCTACAGAAAGATCTGGTAAGGCAGGATGCAGTTTCATTTGTGATCTTAGTGAATTTCAACAACAGGAAACATGGTATACACAAAGAGATGCAAACAGTCTACAGGAGGATCTGGTAAGGCAGGAAGCAGGTTCATTTGTGATCTTAGTGAATTTCAACAACAGGAAACATGGTATACACAAAGAGATGCAAACAGTCTACAGGAGGATCTGGTAAGGCAGGAAGCAGGTTCATTTGTGATCTTAGTGAATTTCAACAACAGGAAACATGGTATACACAAAGAGATGCAAACAGTCTACAGGAGGATCTGGTAAGGCAGGCTGCAGTTTCATTTGTGATCTTAGTAAATTTCAACAACAGGAAACATGGTATATACAAAGAGATGCAAATGGTCTACAGAAAGCTCTGGTAAGGCAGGATGTAGTTTCATTTGTGATCTTAGTAAATTTCAACAACAGGAAACATGGTATATACAAAGAGATGCAAATGGTCTACAGGAGGATCTGGTAAGGCAGGCTGCAGTTTCATTTGTGATCTTAGTAAATTTCAACAACAGGAAACATGGTATATACAAAGAGATGCAAATGGTCTACAGAAAGATCTGGTAAGGCAGGATGTAGTTTCATTTGTGATCTTAGTAAATTTCAACAACAGGAAACATGGTATATACAAAGAGATGCAAACAGTCTACAGGAGGATCTGGTAAGGCAGGCTGCAGTTTCATTTGTGATCTTAGTAAATTTCACCACAGGAAACATGGTATACACAAAGAGATGCAAACAGTCTACAGGAGGATCTGGTAAGGCAGGAAGCAGGTTCATTTGTGATCTTAGTGAATTTCAACAACAGGAAACATGGTATACACAAAGAGATGCAAATGGTCTACAGGAGGATCTGGTAAAGCAGGCTGCAGTTTCATTTGTGATCTTAGTAAATTTCAACAACAGGAAACATGGTATACACAAAGAGATGCAAACAGTCTACAGGAGGATCTGGTAAGGCAGGAAGCAGGTTCATTTGTGATCTTAGTGAATTTCAACAACAGGAAACATGGTATACACAAAGAGATGCAAACAGTCTACAGGAGGATCTGGTAAGGCAGGAAGCAGTTTCATTTGTGATCTTAGTGAATTTCAACAACAGGAAACATGGTATACACAAAGAGATGCAAACAGTCTACAGGAGGATCTGGTAAAGCAGGCTGCAGTTTCATTTGTGATCTTAGTAAATTTCAACAACAGGAAACATGGTATACACAAAGAGATGCAAACAGTCTACAGGAGGATCTGGTAAGGCAGGAAGCAGGTTCATTTGTGATCTTAGTGAATTTCAACAACAGGAAACATGGTATACACAAAGAGATGCAAACAGTCTACAGGAGGATCTGGTAAGGCAGGAAGCAGTTTCATTTGTGATCTTAGTGAATTTCAACAACAGGAAACATGGTATACACAAAGAGATGCAAACAGTCTACAGGAGGATCTGGTAAGGCAGGAAGCAGTTTCATTTGTGATCTTAGTAAATTTCAACAACGGGAAACATGGTATATACAAAGAGATGCAAATGGTCTACAGAAAGATCTGGTAAGGCAGGATGCAGTTTCATTTGTGATCTTAGTGAATTTCAACAACAGGAAACATGGTATACACAAAGAGATGCAAACAGTCTACAGGAGGATCTGGTAAGGCAGGAAGCAGGTTCATTTGTGATCTTAGTGAATTTCAACAACAGGAAACATGGTATACACAAAGAGATGCAAACAGTCTACAGGAGGATCTGGTAAGGCAGGAAGCAGTTTCATTTGTGATCTTAGTAAATTTCAACAACAGGAAACATGGTATATACAAAGAGATGCAAATGGTCTACAGAAAGATCTGGTAAGGCAGGATGCAGTTTCATTTGTGATCTTAGTGAATTTCAACAACAGGAAACATGGTATACACAAAGAGATGCAAACAGTCTACAGGAGGATCTGGTAAGGCAGGAAGCAGGTTCATTTGTGATCTTAGTGAATTTCAACAACAGGAAACATGGTATACACAAAGAGATGCAAACAGTCTACAGGAGGATCTGGTAAGGCAGGAAGCAGGTTCATTTGTGATCTTAGTGAATTTCAACAACAGGAAACATGGTATACACAAAGAGATGCAAACAGTCTACAGGAGGATCTGGTAAGGCAGGCTGCAGTTTCATTTGTGATCTTAGTAAATTTCAACAACAGGAAACATGATATATACAAAGAGATGCAAATGGTCTACAGAAAGATCTGGTAAGGCAGGATGTAGTTTCATTTGTGATCTTAGTAAATTTCAACAACAGGAAACATGGTATATACAAAGAGATGCAAACAGTCTACAGGTGGATCTGGTAAGGAAGGATGCAGTTTCATTTGTGATCTTAGTAAATTTCAACAACAGGAAACATGGTATACACAAAGAGATGCAAACAGTCTACAGGAGGATCTGGTAAGGCAGGAAGCAGTTTCATTTGTGATCTTAGTAAATTTCAACAACAGGAAACATGGTATATACAAAGAGATGCAAATGGTCTACAGAAAGATCTGGTAAGGCAGGATGCAGTTTCATTTGTGATCTTAGTGAATTTCAACAACAGGAAACATGGTATACACAAAGAGATGCAAACAGTCTACAGGAGGATCTGGTAAGGCAGGAAGCAGTTTCATTTGTGATCTTAGTGAATTTCAACAGAACATATCCCATACTTTTACACAACTATCATCAAACATATAGTTTCATGCAGTCTCCTTCACACAGGAATTTGACTCTACTCACCACTCACACAACTCCAGGTAGGCTTTGAAACTTGTCAGAAGGACCTCCACAATATGTAGAGTTATTCTGTTAGTAAGTAATAAGCTTGTATCCATTTCAGGCTGGGATAGGCCTGTCGCATCATTTACCGAAAATGTTCTCAGTAGTCACCCATTTGATTACTGACTAGGCTTAATGTAGCTTAGTGTTCTCAATATGTTATGGCCACAAGCTAGAATTTGGTTATCTTGATGAATTGACTAGGTAACTTTTATCAGTCTTGCAAGGACATTTCATTATGTGTTTGCATATTTACTAGATCTGACTTGGTGAAAGCTACTTTCCCACTCCACGGTCCTATTTTGTAAAAGACAATATGATAAACTGCCAAAAAGAAAATAAAAGTTTTATGATAGAATAAAGAAGCTGTAATAAGAAAAATAATTGAATTTATAAAAAATATAACTGGAAAATGAGTAACACTTTGAAACAAAAACAAAGTCTGTCAATATGTTTGCTTCCTGGAAAGAAATATTTGACTTTGTCTATAAAGGTTTTCTTGATGGATTCTAAATGCTTTGGTTTTAAGAATGGAAATGAATTTCAGTTCAAAATGTATACATTTTTCTCTCTCTCTCATTCACTTGCTTTGTTTCTCTTCTTCTCTTTATCCCGCTCTTATTTTCTCTTTCCACTTTTGTTCTTTCTCCAATTTTCTCTTTCTGTATCACTTTCTCTTTCTTTCACAATATCTTTCTCTCACCATCTCACTCTCTCTCACTCACATGCTCTTTTTCTTTTCTTTTTCTCTCATTTTATCTTTCTCTCTCTCACTTTCTCTTTGTCACTTTTTCTTTACCTCACTATCTCTCACCATTTCTCTTTTTCCCAATCATTTTTTATGTAATTTTTTAACATTTTTGCAATTTTAGTATTTTTTCACTTTATTTTACAATTTTCATTTCATTTTTTCTTTCTTTGAAATTGTTTGTTTTGTATTTTTTGGGCTGTTTTTTCTATTATTTAATTTGTTTCTTGGTGTCATGAAATTCTTCATTCAAGCCACTTCCATGGAGTTCAATCCTCTTTACCAATTCTACTAATTTAGACTTTTACCAGAAGAAACTTGGTAAAGATTTTCGGTAATTCTTTCCTTCCATAAGAATTCTTCATTTTTTGTTATTCCTACAATGGACTTCTTTTCTGTAAGAGATACATTTGTTATATCTATGATAAATGAATGGCTTAGGTCCTGGGTATGACGGTAAACTGCATCCAGCAGCAAGGCCTCTGATTGGGAGGCTGTGAGGAGCATGGAACCATCTCTTAATTGCTGTTGTTCCCAGGTCTACCCTGATCCAGGATGTTAGCACCAGTTAGGGACCCAGATATGGGCAAATAGTTAACCCCCAGGGTCAAAACACTATGTAAGTATTAAAATGCTTTTATAGAAGAATATACATTTTCTAAGTTAAAATATTACCAAATTTGAAGATAAAATTATTCTCATAAAATATTTTTGAAAAAAAAAATTATTACCAGCAATACATTTTTGAATACAAAATTAGAAGACATTTTCAGTTTCTAAAATAAAAAAAAAATTAATCAAAATCTTACTAAATAAACATTCTCATTATAGCTGAACATTAAAAAAATACCTTAACACACTATCTTTTGGGTATTAAATAAACCACAAAGGTGTTGATATGCCATTAAACAAAAATCAAGCTCAAATGAATGGCTTAAAAATTGTTGATTAGTCTGAGGTTAGTCAAAACCATTGAATTTATCAAATGCTTTAAGAAGTACTACATTCCTTCAGGATGTAAATGATCATAGCTCTCCACAAATTCTTTTTTCTTTATTATCTATGAACAGTAAGGACATCTTGAGAAATTTCCTATTGCTTTCTCTATCTGTTGTTCATGTCCTTAGACTGTATGCCATACAAGGCTAGAGAGCAGTCAAGCTAAAGCTGAAAGTAGAAGGATTCATGCCTTTTATTCATAGTATTGTTTATCTAAAACACTGCTTGAGCCACTCAAGGTAGAGTATTACTAAATGATGTTGTAAGGGTATAAGAGGAGGAGGTAAGAAGTGCATATTATGAGGATATGCAGGACAGATAAATTTGACCTGAGACTTGTCGAGGTTAAGATCGTAGTAATTAGATAAGAATTCTCTTGAAAGTCTGTTCTACAGCTCTGGGGAAAAAAATGCTGTCTGAGCAGAACTTTCTCTTTAAACAATGGTATATGAAAAGAAGTTGGATGCCAATTCTTAATACATGGTATAGTGGTTCATAGGTATGCAGATCTGAACTGATAGAATTAAAGTATATAGCTCAATGGAATAGTCCCAAGATCATTTTTTTAAACTCAAGTAGGGCAATAAAACCACTAAGATGCAATAGATTAATGAAAATATTAGTAAAATATACTATTAAGAAGACAGAACAATAAAAGAACAAGAATTAGGAAGACAGAAGATAACAATTGACAATACATTTAAACTTTTGAATATCAAATTGAAGTAGGAAACAAGAAGCCCACAAGTGAGTAGAGTGATTAACTTCATAAAGTTTAGGTACCATAGAGCAAAGTTCATCAGAACAAAATACACAGGGAAGCTATGTTACAGCTGTTGGAATGTGACTGAAGCCAAAATGCTAAGTTAAGACATATAATATTGCAGATTCTTTAGATTTTATCATGTGTATATAGCAGGAGCACCACACCAGATTTGGTAGCAATATTACAAGCAAGGATGAATGGTAGATTTATAAATATGTAAATTGTACCAAAAAAATCAGAATGTCAACTAAGTTCTTTGTTGCCACTGTTGATAATCATTGCATTACCAAGCATATAGAAAAGCTTTTCTTAAAAGCAAATTTTCCTCCCAAAGGCAAAGTTTTGCAGTCTGTTTCATTTCTATTGTCCATTGGAAAGAATTTTCTTCTGAGCAACAAAGTTCTTGATTTCACTTGTTTACACTTTATTTATCAAAGTATTTTCTACTTTCACTTTTAACCTTCTACTATCTTTCTCTGAAAATATTTTTCTACTTTCACTTTTAGTCTTCCACGCTCTTTTTCACTCTCCTTCTCTGTGTACTTTTTATTTCTTTGTGTCCTTTCCTGTCACTTCTCTGAGTTTTTATCCACAGCCATCTTTCAAAGCCAATCCTTACCTAAGAGATCATCTGGATAGACTCAGCTTGAGGTACAACAACTCGACAGGCGTACAAGGAGGCAGCAAACACTGAACCATATGATCAATCTACTGAATTGTGTTATTCCAAAGTTACTGGCCCTTTGCTTTAAAATGGGACACGAATAAACTAGTCATGTGACCATCCATAAAACACTGGGAAAGGCACTGGCCACTTGCTCACCCAGTGGGGTCCACTGGTTTGACCTTCAGATATTTGGCCAAAATGTTGACTTTGCTTTCAACAAAACTTTTTTTTTCATAGACTTTGAGAGCTGGAGCTCTGCTAAAAGACATCAAAGATGCTGGTCCTTATAGCTACATCAGTTGCCACATGCCAACCTGCGTTATAATATCAAGTAACAGTAAATTAACTGCCTTCTCTGTCTGTTGCATTTTAAATGCCCTGTCAGCAGGAACTGGCCACTTAATGGACTGATTCTTTTTTCTTTATTCTTAAAAGTAGTAGTGATAGTAGTAATAGTATTATTATTATTATTAGCAGTAGTAGTTTTTGTAGCTTTATGATCAATGTATGCAACAAGTTCAAGGCAAAAACTAATAAAAAATTTAGACTTGGCAAAAAAAAAAAGGAACAGTTAAAGTAAAAAAATGAAGACATTTCTGATGATGACATAACTCTTGGAAAGTTACATTAAATAAAGGAGAAAAAATTAAAGAGATGAAATACATTAATCAAGCTAATGGTGATGATGATTTTGGGAAGAGGGGAAGTTAAGGGAAGAAGAAGGAAAGAAAATGAAATTTGGGAGAGAAGAAAAGGGACATTAAAATCACTATGGAGATAAAACAATGACAAATATGACAGAAAAGTTGAGATGAAGAAAGAAATAAAAAAAAAAAGAAATAATTTAGAACCATACATATATATAAATATATATATATATATATATATAGAAAATCTAAGCCTGAGCCAACAAACCTACCAAAGTTTCACCCTATGGCTCATAAGGGTAAATTGGCTTTGAGCACTTTAGTGTTAGGGTTTTCGTCTTGGTTTTTTTTTCTTTCTTACAGGTGCTTGACTTTTTGTTCATGTACTTCGTTTGTTTCTTTTTTTGCTTCCCCCTCTTTTCCCTCCGAGTTTGTACTCGGTAGGTTATTCAAGACGATTTAAATTATAGCTTAATTAGTACTAGTTTTGGCAGAGTTAGTTCTGTTACAATTGGTATTGGAATTACTATAGTTAATATTATATATATATATATATATATATATATATATATAAAAGTATTAATACAAAGAGTTTGTCACATTAACTGAGCAGGTTCATGCTGACTGCAAAGTTTCATGAGGAAACGGTTATGATATTTTCACTCACCGGTACAAGTTTATTCAATATTAAGCACTTTATGATAAAAACCTGTTTACCAAAATACATTTTATCAGTAAAACCCCTGTAGAAACAAACTTGGCACTAAACATTTAAACAATGAAACACTATATATATATATATATATATATATATATAGTCATCTGCAGACAGATCTGTTTCACTATATCATAGCTCATCAGTATGGTTAGACATCCGATTGCTTTTACCAAGGATTGAAACCCAACTGAATTGGTATCAGTCATTGATTCTACCTCTGAGCTATGGATGCTTGGTAGGAGGAAGCAGAGCCCAGGATTGAAACCCGACTGAACTGGTGTCAGTCGGTGATTTTACCTATTCACTGATTATATATATATATATATATATATATATATATATATATATGATGCTGGCTGTGAGTCAATTCTAGGCAATACTATTGTTTGATATTTCTTGAAATGTAGACAGTGGTAGACAGTGTGACTGGTTTTTAGACCCACTATGGCTTTATTTCATGCAGAAATGTTGGACAACTTTTGCAGTAGTTATTACATTAATATTTTAAAGAAATTACAAATGCTGTTCTGATTCACATTGATTTTTTTTTACACTCTGCAATGTTTTGAACAACAGTAAAAACTTATCCCTTGTTTCCTCTTCTTGATTAGGTTTTTGGTTTCTTTTAAATTCTTCTCATTTGCTTTCACTCTCAGTAGCATTATTGCCTTGCTTGGGGTGAACTGATAAGAAAAAAAAATCTATATATACATACAGATACATATATATTTAAAAAATTTAAATCTGCACTCTGTAGTTTTCAAATATTTCCATTTTTCCAAGATATACTTCCTTGCCTATCTTTTTATGAATATAAAATTTTAAAAATTACAATGATTAAATTAAAAACATTCTATTCTTTAAAATATACAAATACATAAATTAATTTCTTAAACTAAAGTAAATAATAATTACATTAGAATAAAAAATAAAATCCGATAACATTTACTCACATATTTATTAGATATTAAATTATGCTACTTAGAATCCTTGACTTTCAATTAGCTTGAAGTATATTTTTAAGTGTTCTTAAATTAAAACTTCAGAAAACTAATGACATTTTTACTTCTGCTTATAAATACTTCTTTCAAAATCAAATTCTTACACTTGCCTTGATAAAGTTTCTCTCATAAATGTGGCAGTGAAGATAAGTTTTCTTTTTGTCTTTACTTATATACACATATCAAAAACCAAACTAATTGCATTCCATTATTACCAGTTCAGGTCAATGGAATCATGAAAAAAGAACAATATCATTCAATTTTGCAAAGATACTGTGTCTGGTTTATGATTAACTGGAAAAAAGAATTGCCTTTCTTCAGGATAATAATACAAAGCACTCTTTTAAATTGTGCCTTGAATCAAAAAAGGGAGCACCAATTTTAGAAATTATGTCTTGGTCACCTCAGCCTCCTCACTTTTTTCCCATATAATTAGTATAAGATGAATTGGACAGTATAGTTAAAGAGAATATCCAAAGAGTGAGTGTGAGCTTTTTCAGGGCTTAAAGAATGTTTAGGATGGTCTGCCTACTACTTTTTTCAATTACTGCTGTAAAGAATTTGCAAAGCAGGTTGTGGTTTTATTGATGGAAACAAAATATGATGATGTTGTATGATAATTTTTTATAGTCAAGAGTCAAATTTTTGTCAAATTACAAGCAAATTCACTTGAGTTAGTGAAATTTTCTTTTAAAATACAAAAAATCTCAATTTAATGGTTTTTTTTAAAATACAGAATCACACCAAACCTATAATGTGTGTATATCTAAACTTATTTATAAATGGAACTTTGTGTGTGCGCCTGTATCCGTTACCTATAGACTCCGAAACGGCTGAACTGATTTTCTTGAAAATTTACACAGTTGTACTATAAACATCTGCAAGTGTTCTTAGCTAGGTTTTGTGTTGAGGTACCCCCGATAAATATCAAAAATCGATAATTGAAAAAATTGGGTTATAGAAAGAGTGGTCCGATTTTAATCAAATTTGATACACTCATAGACAAAGACATAAAAACGATATTCAGAAGGTTCAAGGTTGCAGTTCTTACAATAGTGCAGAAAATTTGATATCGATAGCAGGAAATCAAAATTTGACTTACATTCATTCATTCATTTTTCTTTCAGTCTACGGTTTTGCTTTAACTGGAAACTTTTTAGTCTTTCGTGTCAACGTCCAAAGAGTTTGAGCTCCAGGACCATGGATTAGTTTTAAAGCTTTCATTACACCCAAGCAACACCGGGCTATACTGCTAGTTATATATAATTCCCAAAAAGACGTCTTTATCAACCAGCAATCACTAATTTTTAAGACTTTCATAATTTCAAATTTTTATTTCTTCACCAAATTGGAAGCCAATAAAAATATATAAGAAAATATTTTTGTGTTAGACATTGGTGAATCTTGTGAATATCAATATATTAGATGAAGTACTAACAAAATTGTAATTAACAATGATATATATCTCCTGGGTTAAAGGCAATCAGAGTCTAACCATACTGATGAGTTGTGATACAGCAAAACAGATCTGTCTGTGGATGACTATTTACACTCTCACACCCTGATTGAGCACTCTGGAAGAATGGTAGACTTTGAAAAACAGTAGCTACTCTGGCATCTACGCATTCATTCCGCAATGAATTAGAACTAACTCTCTCAGCTATTGAGCGTGTATAATGATAATATACATTATAATAAGTGTAAAAAGGTACTTAGCAAAGCTAAGATGCTGTTTGCTGCCAGATCGAAGCAACGCAAAACATCCTCTAAGTTCGTCACCAAAGACTACTGGCACCTCTGTAAAACTGTGCTTAACAAGAGTAAGTCCTCAATACACCCACTAATCAATGAGTTTGAAGTCCTCACCTCCCCAGCGGACAAGGCTGAATGCTTTGCCCGTAGATTCTTGACCAACTCGTGTTTGGATTCGTCTGGAGTCTATACACCCGACTTCCCACCTAGAACAGATGCCCAAATGAATGACGTCCACATCACACCCTCGCTGATTTCTAACATAATCTCAGAACTTGACTCTCACAAAGCGTACGGCGGGGACGGAATCCCTATTATATTCTTGAAGAAATGTGCCCCTGAACTCTCCTCTGTCCTTTCTAAACTCTACAACCTTTGCCTATCTTCCTCCTGCTTTCCTGCCTGTTGGAAGTCTTCTTCTGTGGTTCCAATATTTAAGAACACTGGTGAACCCTTGGACCCCGCAAATTACCACCCTATCAGCCTTCTTCCGATCTTTGGCAAAGTGTTCGAAGCCATTATCACTGCTGAGGTCATTCAACATCTCACAGCCCACGGGCTACTCTCGGACAAGCAATATGGCTTCCTCTTCACAAGGTCCACTGCTGATATGTTAACGACCATCACCGAGTATATATACCGGGCTCTCGACAAGAATGGTGAAGCACGAACCGTCGCCTTGGACATATCTAAAGCGTTCGACAGAGTATGGCATGCCGGCCTTCTACGGAAACTGCGAAGCTACAGCATAACTGGACTTTTGTTGGGCCTAATCCAGTCATTTCTCTCTAACCATACTTTGAAGGTGGTACTAAACGGACATGCCTCTCAGAACTATCCTACAAACGCGGGTGTCCCTCAAGGTTCCATCCTAGGTCCTACGCTCTTTCTAATCTACATCAATGATCTCCCCAATGCCATAACATCCCAAGTAGGTATGTACGCCGATGATACCACAGTTTACTCTCACCTCCATCAAAAATCTGGTGTTGGTGATAAGGCGAACCTTGATGTCGAGCTTGAAAAGGACATCCAAACCGTGGTGGATTGGGGTAAGAAATGGCTTGTAAAATTCAATTCTTCCAAAATGAAACTGCTGTCAATTAACCACCACAGACAACCGCACCTCCCCCCTATTAGCATGGAACAGGCTTGCCTCCCAGAGAGTAAAACACTACACCTGTTCGGCCTGACACTCTCAGCGGACCTCAAGTGGAATGACTACATCGAATCCATTGCTAAATCTGCTACTATAAAAGTTGGCTCTCTGTTGCAGAGCCTGGAAATTCTTTCCGCCTGAATCTATCCTGCACATATATAAATCTACCATCCGCCCGTGTATTGAATACTGCTGCCACATCTGGTCGGGTGCCCCTGCTATTCTCCTCAGGCTTCTTGACAAAATACAGCGGGGAATCTGTAATGTGATCGATACCGACTTAGCTGACCACCTGCAGTCACTCTCTCACCGGCGTGACATGGCATCCCTGTGCCTCTTTTATAAATACTTTCACACCTTCTGCTCGGATGAACTTAAATCACTGGTGCCCACTAGGTGTTAATTTGCACAAGATACTAGATTAGCAACTAGGTCCCACCCCTTTAGAGCGAAACCGACGAAATGTAACCGCAACAGCTTCTTTTCTTGCACTTCCCGCCTGTGGAATTCCCTTCTGCATGATTGCTTCCCCGATGGCTACAACCTCCAGGAGTTTAAGTGCAAGGTCAATAGACACCTCCTAACACACTAACTCGCACCCATTCCCTCCAACACTCTCCCTACGTACCTCCTAACCCGTCTATCACCCTCCCTCTGACATTTCCTATTCCCAATCGCTCTATGTAATCCCCTGCGCTATAGTGGCAGTGGACTGCTTTGCTTGGGGTGATATGATTAAAAAAAAAATGTATCACGTATGGCACTTGACTGATATTCTTGCTGTTGACAGATCTGAAACAGGATATTTTTATTAGAGTTTATTCCCATAATGACCAAAAAGTTGTGAGTTCAATACCTGGCTACAGCAGGGATGAACAAAAACTTAAAGAGTTGAGATAAAAGGAGATAACTAAGACATCTGAAAGTGGAATGACTCATGGAATGAGAACAATATATGGTTCAGTTCAAAATTCTAATTTACCTAAAGATAGTTGGAGCATTACAATGGCTGAATTGTTAATATGGAAATACAGATAAGGACAGTCTGAATAATGTAAACTATTTCTTCCTATCTAACCATATATTTATCTCTACATATACTTGTCTAATCCATATATCTATCTATATGTCTATCTGTCCTATCTCTATATTAATCAAGCTCTGTCTATCCACAGATCTAAGCCCCTTTAGTATTTGTCTATATTTCTGAGATGAGGTAGTATTTACATTATTCAGACTGTTGTCCTCATCTTTTGCTGCGGCCTAAAATCAAAAATACTAGAGAAAACCATTAACATAAAAAAATTGCAATATGAACTCTGGTAAAAAAAAAAAAATGATTAGAATTATAAGTCCCAAAAATTCAGTTGTTCTTGCCCTTAAGGACACATAGCCCAGTGGATAAAGATGCTGGTTAGTTCCTAACTCGACTCTTGGAGTTGTGAGTTCAATACCAGGCTATAGCAGTGACTTGCAGGGTTCAAGGGAGATAACTCATGACTTCCAATCAAACTTTATGCAAGGAATGTGGATGATATAGCCCAGTGATTGTAATAAAGAGTTTGGTTCAAAATTCCCAGCACCTGAAGAAGGCCAAAGTGTACAACGGCCGAAACATCATTCAAATGGCAACAAAGATGATGATAATAGTCCAAATAATGTCAGATAATACTGATCTAAGCCCCATTTGTCTATCTTCTAGAAGCTGTGACAGAAACAAACAGAGGAAATATTAATGACTTGAAGAAAAAGTATCAAAAAGTAGAAAGATGTGTAACACCCCAGCGGACGGTCCAAACAATTTCTCCGACCGCCGTTCTCCACTTTGTGATGTTGCCGGGAGTTGATGGATTCATACCTTTCCTAAAGGTATTTGAGCATAAGTGGACAAAACAAATTTGACTGAAATTTGAACTTGGCTCTCCAAGTAATCATTCTAAGCTGATATCCATTACACCATAAATAGGCTTAAAAGCATTACATTAATTGAAATTCTTAAAAAAAGAATTGTTATACAATATGCCATAGGTGGAAATAATACAACATGATGGGTGGCTTAAGCAAATAATATTGTTTTTGGAATAGTGTATGATATTCAATAACTCTGATAATCTAAGTCATTTAGCTAAGGATTGAAATATCTTACAGTAGATATATTTGCAATATTTGGGCTGAAGAGTAATCATTTAACAAATATATCAGAAGTGAAAATGTTTTAGTGAGCCATCTTGGTAAGGTCAATAAATTTTAGTACAGTAAAAGTCACTAATAATAAGTTGAATGCTAATTTTGTGCTCAATTAATTTTTCCTTGTGCTTGACTTATTTTTGGTTAGGGGAGAGAAAATAAATTATTAGTAATTGGAATTTTCAGTATATGCATTGAAATATCTGAATTGTTTTTTTTTTTTTCAAACAGGTTGTTTTTTTTGCTTTTGTTTTGATATGAAATCAAATAAAGAATGATACAAATTTAAGCATTAAGAATGAACACTTTTTTCAATGAAAAAGAAAGATGATGAATTGAATTAAACGAATTTATTGAAACACCATTATTATTAAGTGACAACTGACCTTGAAGAGGTCAAATGTGTTCACCATTGAGAGCATAAGGTCACTCTTATGAATATTCATGACACTCATGTCAAACAATCAGGGATTTGAACAATAACAAATGAATTCCATGATTTTGTGAGTGTACAGCTTGTTTTATATTGGAGAAAGAATGAATTTCTTTTCCAGAAGGTCAATATTTTCTCAAACAACTGACTGGTCTGTTCAAGAATTTCAAATTATTCACTACAAATCTTAGATCTGAAGACATTAAGATATTTGATCTAAAAAGAAAAAAACATGCAAAAAACAAAAACACTCTTTTTTCTTGAAGTTCTAATTTAGCTCGAGTCACAAACACTGAAAAGGACAGAATTCATTATCAATGGCTTGCAAGATCAGAACAATCATCACTTTGTAACTTTAAGTCCTTTTTTTAAATGTTTATTGAACTTACTATATTTTTAGAGAAGTAAGCCATACATGAACCTACTGTCAATGAGCAGCACAATAAATACTGTATTTGGATAGAGCAAGGGAAACAAAATGATTAGCTTTTAAACAAGTCATTGTTGCTGCAGTAATTAAACTTTATTTTAATCGTAAAATTATGTTTAAAATATTTTGGTATTTTTAAGGACAAGGTCAGCTTTAGCAAAATGCAAGCATGAATTTCATTATCAACCATTTGCAAAGTCAACCCTGAAATAAGACAAAAACTCAGCCTCTGTAAAATAGATTTTGCAAGCATTTTGAAGAGAGTTCATAGAAAATTACAAAATTTTGTATGCTAGGAAGAGGATGAAAAGAATTGTAGTGACTTAATATACCTTCACTATATATAATTAATTATTATTAAAAACAAAGTACAAACAGAAAAGCAAAAGAAATATGGTACAAGCTTTCAACTTTCTTAGACTTTTCTTCCAAAATAAAATTCAGACATTTTTGACAGAATTTCCTCCTTGTCTGAGAAGGATTATTTGTAATCCATCAGGAAAATTAATCAACCCAATGCATACAGATTTTAATTTTAAATATATAATTTATTTGTTTAGACTATTTGCTTAAACACCATTTTTCATATATATATATATATGACAAAGTGGATAAGGTTAGAGATTTGTTTGAACTTTATTTATATGTAATTTGTTTAAACACTATTTTTATATATATATATATATATATATGTATGTATGTATGTATGACAAAGTGGATAAGGTTGACTTGGAGCCCATCACCATCTCTCAGGATCCCACTGGGCCGGAATGTGTCACAAGTAAATCTTTTACACTTGGTCATACAATTTCACTCCATATTGTTCTTTAGGTGGGGGGGGGGAGACTAAATCATAGCAAAGACTGTGTCTTAGCATAAAAAAAGTTGACCAGAGAAATTCAAAATAGTGCAATTCTTGGATCAAGAAATTGGAGAACCAAGTTGGAATTTAACTTAAATTCATTGTATTCACATGCATGCAAATACACTTGAAAAAGGTATGATTCCAAGGCTTCTTCTTTCACCTATAGGTTAAATAGGAGAACAGATTGATATCTATAGTAACCAGTCTACTGCAGAAAGTCATGGCACCCTACTGAGACATGTTCACCCAAGCATGGCACTTAACTGACTGAATGTTTTAAACAAGACATCCTTTGTAATTATAGTGCTCAACATCAAGAGATAAACCATTAAAGTCAGAAATTGTATCCCTACCCTGTGTTTTGTGGAAATTTCATCCATTTATATGGAGACTTGATTCAGTTTTAAAATCAGCACTCCTGCAAAACTGTGTAGGGACAAATAAGTGAATATTTAATTCTATTTATTAGTGTATATATATATATATATATATATATATATATATATATACACACACAGAGAGGTGGAAACTCATCTTCTTTAAACAGAAGAATGAGTATAACAACTTAAAAATACTGAGCACTAAGCATTTAAGTCCCAAAAACACTATCAGGCATCAAACAACTACTAAACTTTAAGAAAGATCTATTTTTGGTAATAGACAAAATTAAATTTGCTAAAGCTACCAACGATCTGCAGCAACAAATGCAAAAGAATATCTCCATGATAAAAAATCTAATAAAATAATTATCAGTGCAGACAAGATGAGAAACCATTATGAAATCAATGTACCACAAAGTTATTAACAAAGAAGTTAAGTTTTATAAAAAGTGACCCAACAACTGGGAAAAATAACACCAATAGTGAAGCCAAAAAATAGCCACTGAATTAATAACTGATCATAATATCTACAAATTCTACAAACAACAAGCATTCATCAAAATTAAAAGACCACAAAGCAAATTTTCAAAACAACCCACAATACTGGTTACTCAACGCAACTAAAAATAACATTAGTAAAATCAGCAAAAATCCTTGAAAGATCACAAAAATACTCTCAGAATTAACCAGTGCCAAAAAACAGCAGAAACAGATTAATCCAAGTACTTACTTTACCAATTTCTCAAAGTCTCTTTCTGTGTATGGAATCTTGTTATTGTGGCAGCTAAGATTTATTTTCAACATTAAAAACACAAGACTCTATAGATATGATGGTGTAATTCTCCTCCGTAAAACAAGTCCAAAGAAATACAGACTGATTGAGAAAGGAACTGACAAAATTTGTCAAAGATAACAAGCTAAATATCACTACTACGACTACCAATGCTAAAGTGATCAACTTTGTTGATGAGACTTTGGACTTGAATACTGATGATTACAAACCATATACCAAAGATTTATATAACTATAGACACATCAGTAACAAACCAAATCACACTCCTGACATTCTAGGTAATTTATATAAGTTAGATTATCTACCAAATCCAGTAATAAGAAAATATCCAATAATAAAATCAAATATAAGAACTTTACAACTAAGCAACCATAGAGTAAATAAATTTAGAATATTTAGATAAAAACAAAAAAGGTGAAAATAAACAGAAATATCATAGTCATAATCTAATAGGGTTCAATCAACCTTTTAATTGTAATGTTCAAATGGATATTAGAAGAATTTTCCTAAATTTGATTCATAAGCACTGTAATTATTTACCAATGCTAAAAAATATTTTAACAAAAATGTTAAGATCAGCTAGAGCTGCATTACAAACATCAATAAATCTATATTCCCACACTGTAATATTATTACAAACAGATATATTTTCAAAGTTAATATAAAAAACTGCCAAAAAAATATGATCTATCCCTTGAATAGCCAATGTATGAATGATAATATTGTATACAGAGTTAGCAAATATTCTGGTAACTATGTCAAATTTTATTTTAGTTTCACTGAAAATTCTTGGAAATTTCATTTTGTCAACATTGAATGACTTTATAAATAAAATACATAAACATCACTGATCTCTCATAACATTTCTGGCAATTAAACTCCCATTATTGTGTGAGATATTATAGCTGAAGCCAACTCTTTCCAATTGGAAAGGCAATAGATGTAGTTTATGCCTTGTTGAAAAATTAGTTATTCTAAAACAAACAGCCCCAACTTATTAAAGAAGAGAAATGAATTGATGCAAGCACAAAAATAGATATCTACTAAAATATTAATACAGATTAAATTTAATGTAAATTAGGGTCTTTTTTGTATGTTTCTTATTTTAAAGGAACCAGTAATCTCCCTTTATGTTTAATATAAAGAAGTAATATTGACAACTCTAAAATATTTTTTTCACACACACACATATATATATGTAAATTTGTTTATTTTAGATGCCAGATATATTTTAAAAAACAAGCAAACTGTACTCTCCGTATAATATTTGACTGTGCCAATATGTGGTAATTAGATATTTTTATTAAAATTCAAATTATGTAATTGTCAGTCTATACTCAACACTTGAAGATTCAATTGTGCATGAAAATCCAAGCCATGCTACCAGTGAGGGACAAAATGTCCATTTATTAATATATACTTAACATATACTTAATATATACTTAATAGCACTGTTTTATTACATCAAGCACTGTTTTATTAATACTAAGCCTATATGTGTGAAATATTATATAAGGTAGAGAACAGACTTATTATTTTAGTAAACTGTCCAAGCTTTCTAAATGTTATACTATAGGAACACCATTTTCTACGCGTGATTTGTATGGATGTGCATGTCTTCATACAAGGCCTTAAAATGTTGTTAATATATATTTAGAGTGTATCAAATATATATTTACAAACTTTGGGAACATCTTTGAGTCCTTAAGTTTAAAGAGTTTAAGTTTTGTTTAAGAGAATATCAACCTCTGTGGGTTATTTGATGCCAAAAATGTAGCATTTTGAGATGTTTTTTTAATGTTCAGTTCTAGTGAGAAGGTTGATTTAGATTTTGATGAAAAAAATAATTTTTATTATTATTTTTTTTATTTTAGGAAACTGAAGTCTCCCAGTTTTGTATTAAAAAATATACTTTTTTATACTTTCATAGTATTTTGACCCAAGTTTTAGGATAAACTATTTGCCCATAGTTGGGACCCTAACAGGTGCTACCACCCTGGCTCAGGCTGGACTTGAGAACAACAGCAATTAAGAGGTAGTTCCATGCTCCTCACAACTTCCCAATCAGAGGCCTTGCTACCAGATATAGTTTATTGCCATACCCAGGACCATTAAGTTTAAAGAAAGTTTATGGTAGATGGTGCTGTGTTGCTATGTAGACTAGGTTACATTTGTCAGTCATGTACACTTGTGGCTAGTCTGTTTCTAATCTTTAATGCATGTGCAAGTAAATTGAGATATGAGCTGTTTAACAGTATATATGATTCTTACATAGAGCCACATGAATGATAATGGCTGCAAGGCTGTATCAGATTGCATTTCCAGACAAAAGGCAACCAAGTCATCCAACCATTGCTGCTGTGCATTGTTAAGACAGGATCTGTTGCCTGACAAGCTATGGATCAAGGAAACTGAGATCCTCTCATATGCATATTCTATAGGCTGTTAAAGATGACCAGGTATCAGTACAAGTCAAGTGACTGTAGCATGTCATACATCTGAGAGTACCTATGGTGGGTACTTCAAGAGAAGCTACTCTATCCATATCATTTGCAACATATACAGGATCTTTCGCTCTCTGATCATTCACCACAGAAAAACTACCGATTGGTTGTTTGTCTCTTTTGTCTTGTTTAAGGATGAGGTAAAATTTGGAAGGGATGGAATAACATATTTACACTCTTGGGCAAATCAGAATCTTTATACAGGCTAGACACCAGCATCAGTTTAAAACTAATATGTGGGCTGGAATTATAGGGGACTGCCCAGTAGGTCCATATGTCCTCCAAGCATGTATTACAGAAGCTGTCTCCTGAGACTTTATTTTGAACACACTTCCAGACCTGCTAGAGGATGTAACCCTGCTAATACTAGAACACATGTTGTTCATGTATGATGTGGTTCCAGCACATTTTAGCCACATTGTTCATGATGTGCTGGCTGACATCGACCATCAAAGATGAAAAGGTTAAGAAGTACAGTTTTTTCAAACTCAATTCTTTGGATTTTTATCTATGGGTCCACCTAAAACAATTGGTTTATGAAGCAGACATCAATAATGCAGAGAGGCTTCATCAATGCGTCATGTTGACCTGCAAAACTAAACTACACAATGTGGGAGTATTCGAAATGGTTTATCAATCAATGATCCTATGGGTGTATGTGTGTGTGTAGAAGTAAGTGTAGGATATGTTGAAGTACAATGAAAGGCCTTTTATATATAGATTTATATATATTTTTTAATAATCATATCGCCTCAAGCAAGGCATTTTACTGCCACTGTTTTGCAGGGGGTTATATAGGAGGAAAGTTATGAGAAAGAATGATAGGTTATAGTGGGTATCAGGAAGTGGATAAGAGAAGGATAAGAATAGTGATGAGAGTGGAGTCAACGGAGAAAGAAGCATGAGAGAGAGAATGCAGGTTAGTGAGATAGGAGATGACTATTGACTTTACATTTAAATTCTTGAAGATTGTAGCTGTCAGGAAAGCAAGTATGTGGAAGGGAATTTCACAGGCGGGAAGTGCGAGAAAAGAAGCTGCTGGAGTAGAATTTGCATTTACTTCTTATTGGTTTCACAGTAAAAGGATGGGATCTAGTTACTAAACTTGTGGCTTGAATAAATTCATATATAGGGGGCATCAGTGAGCTAAGTTCATTGGAGCAGAAGCCGTGAAAGTATTTGCAGAAGAGACAAAGGGAAGCCATATTGTGCCGGTGAGAAAGTGACTGTATCTCTGCTGCCAAGTCGGGATTGATCACATTATAGATTCTTTATTGGATTTTGTTAAGAACCCCTAGGTGGATAGCAGGAGCACCCGACCAGATATGGCAGCAATATTCAATGGACATTTTACCTTACTTTGGAATCAGGAACTGTCACCCACTATTTGTAAAAGTATTTTTGGATTGTATCTTAGATGGTACATTTAACAGCATCTACCATATACTTTAAACTAGTAACTCAAAAATGAAGTATTTTTGGACATATGATTATATGGACTTTTGTCCTTGATTTAGTGTGAGCAGTCCACCCCCGGTAAAAATGCTTTGAATATTGTGCTGTCATACATGGTCTGGTGCCACTGCTATATATTTAGAGATCCTGGATAAAATCTAAAAAAAAAAAGAAGAATCTGCAATATCATTGGTCCTGTTCTGGCATCTCAGATTCAATCACTTTCCCACTGTTGTAATGTAGTTTCAGTTTGCTTTTTCTATAAATACTGACATGCTAATTGTTTTGATGAACTTTATGAATTCAAACACAGTTCTGAACTGGCAACAAGATCTCATAAATTTACCATCAAAATGGCTAGATGTAACTAAGTTCTATGCTAAGAGTTTTTTCTTGGACTTCTCATTTGTCAAACTCTCTTCTTGTTTTCCAGTCAAGTTTGATCTTTAAAAATTTAAATGCAATGACCATTGTTATCTCTTGCTTCCTAAATCCCTGTTCTATTAGTGTCCTTACTCCTTAATGTTTTTCATTTTTTGTATATTTTTCACATTTAGCAATCTCCTATGTTCTAGTGGGTTTACTGTTGGGTTTTGGGTTAAATGATTAATCAAAAAAACACAAATATATGTATATATTAGTAGAAACTAATGGTTTGACAACCCACTGTAGTGATTTATTTATTAAGAGTGCTTGATATTTAGTAGAGCTTTATATATGGTAATATTTTATTATATGGTTATAATAAAAACATAGTTTACTGCAACACAAGTGCCATTGTGTTTTGGTACTGTCTTATCAGTACCTCGTAAGGCAATGATGCTAATAAGATAGTACCAAAACATAATGGTTCTTGTGTTGCAGTAAACTATGTTTTTATTATAAACTTATGATGAAAATATTACCATATATATATATATATATATATATATATATAGAGAGAGAGAGAGAGAGAGAGAGAGTGGGGGGGGGCTATTGGTAAATTATTAACCTTTTATATTTGTAATTTCATGCATGTGCATTCCTTGTTTTTGTTTTTATCAACTGCACAGCATAGTAGGATCAGTTGGGCACTGTCTGTGAGAAAAAGAGCACCATGACACAATTCACTCTGCCTTAAATTTGAAAAAGGCATGTTGTACTGTTTGGTAGCACCAAAACAAAAATTTCAAAGTGTTCAGGTGTCAACCTGAGAAGAGTATAGTTGATTCGGAAAGATTTGGATGATATATCCGGTTAACTATATGGTGTTTGGAGTGATAATTTATGATGGCAACGTTATACCTATATTGATCTTCCCAACTGGGCCTTTGATGCAACGAGATATTTTTGTGTAATTTTGGTAAGTATAACTGTTAAAATGGAATGTCAGTGTTATTTTTGTTTTTCTTAATTTAGATGACAATTTATCCATTGCATCTTGTATGCATATATTAAATTTATTTGTTTGAACATTATTTTTAATCTATACTTGTATTTAACTAGATATTCTGTTTTTAATTAAACAGTATAGTTGTATATATATTTCTACTGGCCTGATTATTTATGAAAAATTTTGTAACCAAAATGTGTTTCATTCAGCAGGATTTGAACCTGCGACCCCTAACAAGATTGAAAAAGAGGCCAATTGATCTGGTGCACCTAGATCGCTGAATAATGAATGATTCCACAGTTTAATTGAAGCTAAATCAAGCCTTATATATACAACTTTCAATTTTTTCATTGTGCATATAGAGCTTGATTTATCTTTTTTTTTTCATATATATCCACTACAAATCATTTGTTTCAACAGTGAAACTTCGATGTCTCATCAGGCGATATGGATAGTAATGGAAAGCCTCTTTTCTTATATTTGGTCAGTTGTGTGTGGGATGTTGGTGGGGGTTAGTGATAAGGGAACAAGTCTCCTCTATTGACCTTTAGAATTTTGAAAGAAGTGGTGTGGGTAGTTAAAATGGTTGATTAATGAGAGTCTTTGATTTCTAGACAGATTTAACATTAGCAGTTAGAATGTAAGTCTTTATTATCTTGTGACTAGACTATATCCTTTGGATTTCTTAGAAGAGCCGGTAAGGGGTGGGATGCTTATTTTGTACAGAATATTTTTGTATTTAAGCAGAGTCTTTATAATTAATGTAAATTTGTATATTTAATCTTAATTTTAGATTTAAAAAATAGATTTTTCCTATTAAATTTTAAATTTTAATTAGATCATATTTTGGGAACCGATTTTTTCTATTAAATTATTAATTTTAAATTTCTTTTCTTATACTTGGTCAGTTGTGTGTGGGATGTTGGCGGGGGGGTTAGTGATAAGGAAACAAGTCCTGTAGATTGACCTTTAGAATTTTGAAGAGAGTGGTGCGGGTAATGAATATGTTTGATTAATGAATGTCTTTGATTTCTAGACAGATTTAACATTAGCAGCTAGAATGTAAGTTTTTTTTATCTTGTGACTTTAGGATTTCTTAGAAGAACATATTAGGGGTGGGTCACTCGTATATATATATATATATATATATATATATATATATATATATATATATATTGGATTGATACTGTAGTGAATAAGAAATTAAGAATTGAAAGCATTTTGGAAAAACCCAACTAAAACATACAAAGTAAAATTGTACACCCACAAAAGTGGATTCAAATGACTAAAAACATTTTGGAAAAACCCAAACCATGGCAAATTTCACAATTCAGCATGAAAAGCAAATTCTGGATCCTGATTGGATGCAAAATAGAAAAATGAGGGGTGATGTCAGTCAAAAATTTTTCACACCTAAAGCAGAAAGTGCCTCTAGAGCTGGTCACATAAACCAGATTTAAATACTTAAGGGCATTCTATGACTAGTCAACAGAGTCAGATGGGAGCAGATAGATGAAACAACTTAAATGTAATGGGAGAAATTTCAACCACCTGGCACGTAGTCCTCATTCTCCTTCTTTCTCATTTCTCCCGATTCATTTCACCTTTTCTTCTCCATCCAAAGACATTCTTACTGAATACATACCTACATACACATAAACTCTTCCAACAAATTACTACTACGAACATTTGTATGAACTCTTGATACCCTTAATTTTCTCACAGAACATTTACTGCTATGTATTCTTGTTATCCTTTTTAAAATACAAAATGTATACTTTTATTCTCACACTATTCCACACATTCCAACCTGCCAACAACCAACCTGATGATAATTATGGATAAAAACTTGTAAGCTGTAGGAGTTTGGTTATGTATGACACAAGACTAAAATAAAGAAACATTAACCAACACCCTATAGCCTCAATACCACCAATGTAACAAATTTGTTTTGTAATATAAAAGAAAAAAACAACTCTTCTTTAATCCAGTTTGATATTGAGAAATGTTACCCATCAATATCAAGGGAACCATTTTTTGCTGCATTAGAATTTGCCATTGTTTATTTGAATCTATCAAAGGAGGAGTGTAACATCATAATGAATACAAAACTCTGTTCTAATTCATAATAAAGAACAGTGGACAAAAAATAATTCCAAGGAAAATTTTTATGTAACAATGAAATTTTTAGACTTTGCCGAGTCTTCAAATATGATTGGCTTATTTACGCTATATAATCTTACAGCCCATAATGATATAAATGCAGAAGATATTAGATTATACAGGGATGATGGTCTTATGGTAGTGAGGAATTCTATAAACTTTAAATTAGATAAAATTAGCAAGTTAATATCTATATAGAGAATTTTAAAATCTTAATTTAAAAGTGACTATTAATACTGATATAAAAACATAGATTTCCTTGATGTGACTTGAGATTCAGAAAATAATTTATACCAACCAGATAAAAAAGCAAATACAAACCCTTTATATATCCACCCAAAATCTAACTATCCTCCATCCGTTATTAGCATGTAGACCTCATCCATAGAATATAGAATTAGTAGAAATTGTGCAAATGAAGAAGTGTTTAATAAGCACAGTAATTTTTATAATGCTGACTTCAAAAAATAGTGGACATAAAAGCCCATATATTACATACGTTAATGAGAAGATCTATCCTGAAAAAAAAGTGGAAATAGAAATATTATTTGGTATACACACCCTTTTAATCAAATGGTTAGCAGTAAATTAGGCAAAAAATTCCTCGCTTTAAGAAATAATTTCTGAATAATAATCCAATAAACAAGATTTTTAATAAAAATACTCTAAAGTTATAGTTGTACAAATACTATGGAAAAAAATTATAAAAAATCATAATGACAATATTTTGAATAAAAATTTAAACCTAATTGAAAATAAGAATCATCCAAAAACTGAAATCAATGATTTAGTAATAAATGTAAATGTAAAAACCTTATAAAGTCTTATTTGGAAATCAGGGGCCTTACAGAATCCATAGTTTATCGATGTACTATTTCTTCTATGAAAACCCTAATAATATAAAGATTTATATTGGTGGTACTAAGAATTTTCTAGAAAAAGATTTTTATTCATACACGTCTTTATTTAATAATAATAAGTATAGAAATAGAACATCCCTACTGAAATATTTTTGGTATATCTCAAAGAAACAAACAAAACTCCCACAATAAAATGGTAAATTTTTTTAAAAAGCTAGAATATTTAAGTCTTTAAATGACCCATGCCTATATATTAAATTTCTTAAGAATAAAAATCTATTAAATAAAGGTTATTAAAAATGTCATATGTAAACAATGTAAAATGCTCATCTTAGAATACAGTTAAAAAGATTCTTCATAAAAGAATATCCATTAACTTGTTTATATCCAATAATTTGTTTAGTATTATAATATAATATTAATTAAATATATATTAAGATTTTTACAAATTAAGAATTTATAAAAAAATTCTGAAAAAAATGTACTCTTCACCAAAATAAAAATAGTATAATCATACTCAAAGATCCCTTTAAGTAGATCTAAAATATAAAAACTGTTGGGATACAGAGAAAGCTAAGACAATAATCTTGTAACAAAAATGTATACATCACACCAGAAAAGAGCAGTGTAGATGGTGGCTCAATAGACTGAAACTTTTGCATTAAGACTGAAAGAAAAACTTGTATTCCACAAACATATAACCTATATTTTCAAATTTGTAAGTTGAACTTCATTCTGATTAGTTGAATTAAACACACACATAAATTTTTGTTTCTTCACCCACCAATATTGACTTGTTAAATCACAAGCAGATTGTTTTCTGCCTTCAAATGTAAATTATTATGGCCAATAATGAGTCAGCATTGCCTGATGATGAGGTAAATCTTGAAACAAAGAAATGTCCGTGTTGCAATGTAAATTAAATTAATTTTAAATAAAAAAACAAATTTAATTATAATTATATTATACTCTATGATATATGTTGTACTGAGCACTTTTTAAAAAATTAAATGCCAGAGAACACAAAATTCTACAACTGTTAGTTCTCTTCACCTGGATCTATATATATATATATATAGGCTTATCATGATTCTACTAAAGCAGGAGATGATGTAAGCTCATTTTAACTTTGGGTGCACTATACACATACATATTGGCCAAGAACAAACATTTTCCCCCAGACTCCACTACCACTGTTAACACTAGCACCAATATTACCAAACCTACCTCTCTTACTGAAGTAAGGTACTACTGCAGAATTAGTAGTTCTTTCATCTAAGAGAAACTTTTGCTCCAATTTTGACACAAAGACTTTTCCACTTTAAGAGCATTAATTTATATAAACAATTAGTATTTAGTTTCTTTTGTATCAACTTATTCACAAAAGCACTATATTATGCAAGAAAACTGAAACCAAATTGAAAGTTTTCTATCTTGTAAAATGTGATTAGCCTATATACATAACTATTATCAGATCACTAGAACTCAATAGAAAAAATCCAAGATGAAATTACTGAAGATATATTGAACAATCTGACTATTGATATATATGTAAAATATTATGTCTGAAGTAATATTTAAAAAATAGTAAAATTAGTTTCACTTATTTGCTTAATTTTTTATTCAATATTGAATGAATTGTTTTCTCCCTGAATATGATACTAAACACTAATACTGACATCAGTAATCCACAAAATAAAATCTTGTTTTCTTTGATTTCAATTTTATTCTCATCTAAAATTTAAAATAAAATTTAACCTTTTATTATTGTTTCAAAAGATTATAATTTAATTGTTCAAGACTCATGAAAGTTTGTCATTTTTTTTTTGTCAGCATCATTTAAAAATTACAGAAAAAAAATTCTGTTATGGAGAATAATAATTATTCCATGAATGACTAGGGCTTTCTTAAACATTAATTTTAAAATCAGTAAAAATAATCAAGGTATCCTTAAATTTTAATTTTAAAATCAATAAAAATTACCAGGGCATCTTTGAACACTAATCTTAAAATCAATAAAAATGACCAGAGCATCCTTAAATGCTAATTTTAAAATCAATAAAAAGACCAGTGCATCATTAAACAGTAATTTTAAATCAATAAAAAAATTACCAGGGAATCTTTGAACACCAGTCTTAAAATCAACAAAAATGACTAGGGCATCCTTTGAACACTAATTTTAAAATCAATAAAAACGACCAGTACATCCTTAAACACTAATTTTAAAATCAATAAAAATGACCTGGGCATCCTTGAACACCAATCTTAAAATCAATAAAAATTACCAGGGCATCTTTGAACACCAATCTTAAAATCAATAAAAATGACCAGGGAACTCTTAAACACTAATTTTAAAATCAATAAAAATGACCAGGGCATCTTTGAACACCAATCTTAAAATCAATAAAAATGACTAGGGCATCCTTAAACACTAATTTTAAAATCAGTAAAAATGACGAGGGCATTCTTAAGCATTAATTTTAAAATCAAATAAAATGACTAGGACTCCTTCATCTCTAGTTTTAGGACCAATAAAAAATGATAAGGATATCACTCAGTTTTTGACCTAAGATCAATAAACAACCTGCCAAAACGAAGAAAAAAAGATTTTTTTTAAATATTGTTTTATAAATATTAATATGTAAATTATGATAAAACCTGATGTTCCTATAAATATAAATTGATAAAGTCATGCATAGTTATTCTACAGTCATTAAGAAGAGAGAATATTTGTAAGAGTTTTGATTAAAATTAGAGATTAAGCAATAATTTTAAAATACAGTTACATACAGGTGGAAGCAACAAGCTGTATTTTAACTGTCATGTTACACTCCATCCAGCCAACACCCCAAAAACAATCGAAAAAATAAGCTGATATTATAAAAATGAGAAAAAAACGTCTTTAAGAGTTTGATTTGTTCTGTCCAGTCACAAGCTATCAATCATGTTTCTAGAGATAATGTTCCGAATTACTGAAATTAATTCAACCAAACATACTGAGACATTTAAAGTCAGCATGTGTAATGGCCAGTCAGTGACATAAACAAATTAACTTTAGCTGGATAATTCATCAAATCAACTAGTTTCATATGAATATTCATTTTACACTGGACAGAATGTTTGAAACAGAAATATTAAAAACAAGAAGGACAAACAACTAACAGAGAAAATAACAGCATTAAATTATTATAAAGAGCATTAATATTAACATCATCATCATCATCAACACCAAGAAAACTAATAACAAAAGCAAATAAAAAGACTGATTCTTACACTGTCAGTAAAAAAGCAGTTTAGTCACAAAAGTAGGAATAAAAATTGGTAAAAATAAGTAATTATCATTAATTTTACGAAAATTTTTTACATTTGTTTTCCTGCTGATTTTTATGCATATTTGTAAAATGGTTTTCATGGGCAAATTCTTTCTTGATTAAAGAACAAAACTGAGGAAATTTGCTACTTATTTCTGCCAAAAAAGGCTCACAAAACTGATGTATTTTACACAGTATAAAAGAATTGATCTACTATTTCTTCTTTTCTTTCAAAATGTCAATATACTTTATTTTTAAATTAATGAAAAAAATTTAAATTAAATAGAAAAGGGTTATTTATTTCAATTTATTACCACAACAAGTATGCAAGAATAAAACCAGAAAGCAGGTTTGTGGAAAAGTTTAATTACTAAAGAAATTTAAAAATATCAAAAAAGAAAAAATGTTTATTACAATTGTGAATATTTTGTTTTTGGTTTCATAAAATTTTAATTTCTTTTCATATTTTTGTCTGATTTGATGGTTAATTTGTAATTCATTATTGTTTTTTTTTAACTGTAGAAACAAATTAATTCATTTCAAACTTTAACAAAGAAAAGAAAAAATCATTCTGTATTTACTGATTCTAAAGACTTTAGCACAAGACCAGAACCGTTTTTGGCATTTATTTAATTTTTTAAATTGCAAAGAAAATCAGCAGTATCAAAATAAAGAAGACAGAAAAGGATTGTTGTAAAATCTGAGATCTGTAAAGCACAAATTTCTCAAATTAGATTACTGACACACAAGGGAGAAGGACAATGATTAGGTCTGAATTAGATATTTCTTGATTCTGTTATTTAAGAATTTTGAACATTCATAATTTAAGAAAAATTTTTGAAATGATTTATAAGAAAACAAAACAGTTACAAATTTAAGAAAGAATAAAAATTAATTTTGCTTTTTATATTTTATTATTTATCTATAATTTTTTTCTCATAGTAAACTAGATTTCAGAATTTGTATATCATCAAAAGATAAAATATATTTCAAGGTATAATCTTTAAAAAATATTGATATCAATTTTTTTACCTCGATCCCACATCTACCCAGGTGATAATGCCACTTAGATGCAAACTGTGATTAGGAGAGGAAGAGAATGAGAATGTTGTAGTGAGGTTAAAGAACAGGACAGAAGATTGTGATTGATGTTATGCTTACATTTTTCTAAGATTGTAGTTAGCAAGAAATTAGAAGAGAATTCAACAGGCGAAGAGTGTTAGAAAAGAAATTGTTAAAATAGAACTTAGCATTTCATCAAGCTATTTTAACAGCAAAATCATGAGACCTTAGTTGCCAATCTAGTCAGTCAGTTAAAGTGCCATATGTGATACACGCTTGGGCGATCATGTCTCGAAAGAGACATGACTGACTGGGCAGAAGATTATCCCGCAGTAGGTTGCCATTGCTTTCTGTGGTAGACTGGTTGCCGACCAAGGCTATAGAACCCAATCTGTCCTGCTATTTAACCCATAACTGGGAGGAAGAGATGGATTAATACCTTTCCCAAGGGTATTTGCACGTAAGTAAATACAATGGATTCAACTGGAATTCGAACTCAGCTACCTGGTTTCTCTTTCCGAGCCGATATCCAGTGTACCACAACGAAATTCTTATGTTAAAGGTATCAAGGAAGAAAAAAATGTATATTTAATATATTTCTTACAGTACTGTTATGTTGCTTTAAGCACTATTTATTTGCAATATTTTGTAAATTTTATATATATATATATATATATATATATATATATATATATAAATAAATTATATTACATAAGAATAATTGAATAATTATAGATTTGTTCCACAGCAATCATTTTATCTTACTGTGTGTTATTACATAGAAAAATAAAATGATGATTGCTGAGAAAGAAATACATAATTATTCTTTCATCAGCAGTAAATTGAACACTCTTGACTACTGGCATTTGTTTACATTGTGTATATGTTAAAATCTACAATCCTGGCTGGAAGCAATAGGTTATCTAGCTGTAATACAGTAAGACATGACTGTCTGCAGATAACTATATATATATATATATATATATATATATATATAGGGTGTGATGTGTAAATTGTTACTATTTTATATTTTTAATTTTGTACATGCATGTTTGTTTGTTTTTGTCTTTTCAACTGTACAGTCAGTTGGGCACCATTTGTGAGAAAAAGAGGACCATGGACTATGATGCAATTCACTCCCACAGAAATCTCAAAACATCATGCTGTACTGCTTGGCTTTTGCCAAAGAAACTAATATGAACATTTCAGAGTGTTTGGGAGGCAATCTGATGACAATGCAGGAGATTTGGAATGAGCTGGATGAGTCTAATGATGATTACAAAGTTGTTTGGAGTGATGGCAACATTATGCCACCATTCATCTTCCTACATGGCCTCAGACTCAATATGTAGACCTTCATTAAGCGCCTTCAGGACGTAGTCAAGTGCGTCAAGAGGGTGTCTGCAGGAAAACTCATGTCTGGCAACAGGACTCTGCACCACCATGCCACACAAGTAGAAGAACCAAGTCATGGCTCTCAGACAATTTCTGAGATGACCACATCAACCCCTTCTTACATCTGGCCTTCCTAACTCCCCAGACTGCAATCTCCTTGATTATTATGTGGGGGACACAGTTGAGTAAGAGACCAACAAAACTCCTTGTGATACTGAAGTCGAACTGAAGGCAAGGATTATGAGAGCATTCAACAACTTAAAGAAGGAGAGCTTCCAGACGAGGTACTGGAGATGCCAAAGATAAAAATCATTCAACCAATGAAAAAATCATTCCGTATTTACTGATTCTAAAGACTTCAGAAAAAAAACGTCATTGAAGCCAATGACAATTTTATTTCAAGTTATGTTTTTGTGTAATTTTGGTAATTATATCTGTTAAACTGAGATGTCAGTGTTATTTTCATAATTGTGAAATTTAAGTGACAATTTATATTTCGCCCTCTATGTGTCTGTATATGTGTGTGTGTGTGTGTGTGTATATATACATATATATATATATATGTGTACACAAACACGCACATATATATATATACATACACACACATACATACATACATACATACATACATACATACATATATATATATATATATATATATATATATATAAAATAAAGTGAAAATTATCTCTGCACCCCGGTCTAAAGATATATAATGACAAAAGTGCAGATTATTTTGACTTATCCTCATATATAGGGTGTCTAATATATATTTTGTTGATTCTAGCTTTAATTAGCCAAGAGTTAATTAAAAATGTCAATTATTAAGAAATAAATGTCAATATCATTTAGAAGGAATATAAAATCCTTCAATATTTATATTTAAATACCATTTTATTCGTCGTGCTCAAAAAGTTCCCAAAATACAAGCCTGTAAAAACAGACTGCAGATGTTATTTTTTTAATCTCAAAAAATTATTATGCAATTACAAGAGCTGCACTAATTGATGTTTATTATATTATAATGCTTATTCTTCATTTATGGGTACGCTTTTTTTTCAAAAGAGAAGGAGACATTTAAAAAAACAAATTCACACACACACACACACATACGTTTATATATAGCAACAAATGAAATTAAATATTCAACTCATCTGTCTGTTTTGCAGATATAACACACACTCGTTAGAAATTTTGATAAAATTGAATTTATCTACTGTTTACTAATGATGTGCATTGTGGTGCAGTGGATATCAACTTGGAATGACAAATCGGGGTGCCGAGTTCACTTACACACAAATACCCTTGGGAAAGGTATTAATCCATCTTTTCCCTCCAGTTACGGGTTAAACAACAGGACAGATTGGGTTCTGTAGCATTGGCTGGCAACCTACTGTGAGATAATCTTCTGCCCAGTCAGTCATGTCTCTTTCAAGACATGATCACCCAAAGCATGTATCACGTATGGCACTTAACTGACTATTCTACTGCCTGTCAAATGGATACCACATCTGCAAAACTACAAGCAAGCACAGATAAGTTGAATATATAATTTCCTTTTCTCTTTCTATTGTACACTTTAATCCCAAAGAATGCATTATCAACTAAAAATGCACTAGCTGACCCTTTTTTAGTGGAGTGAAACAATACTTGTTATTGTATATGTGTGTGTAAATAGATAAATAGATAGAATTTGATACATGTATGCATTCTTACATTTGTGTATATGTTTGCATATGATAATAGACTGCTGAATCAATTTTGAGTGTCAAACAATTCATGTTAGAATTGAACAACTAGTCTACCATCAAAGATTATTTGATTATAGAAGTGGAGGCTTGTCTTGAATGAACCTCAGTATTCAAAAGATTTGATAGCAGAAAAGTGATACAGTGTGCAACAAAATCCAGGAACAGTCCTTTTTCAACTCAAATAATGTGAAAGCTTAGGGGTAATTCATGTACGTTACTTGTACTTTTGACAGCATTCACCCTGGTCAGGTTTAGCAGACTTCTTCTTGAGAAAAAGTTTCAGGGTACCTTTTTTTTGGCACCACTCAGTGGACCCCAACTGCATGTGGTACAGAAATTTTCCTGCAGTAGGGTGCCAGTTCTTACTGTGGTATACTAGTTGCCAACCAAGGCCATAGAACCCAGTCTTTTCTGCTATTTACCCATAGCTGGGGGATAAAAGATGGATTTATAACTTTCTTAAGGGTATTAGCATGTAATTGAATGTAATCGATTCAACTGGAATTTGAACTCAGCTCTTCAATTTCTCAATCAAATCCGCTATCCATTAATACACCATGTCTCTATGTAATTCATGTACTTAAAAATGACCTCCATCAACTCCTTAAAAACATAGTCCAATTCAGTTTTTGTTCTTTTACATTGGCTGCCACTCATGACAAGATATCCTTGTCTCCCTTCCTATTTAACCCCTAACCAGAAGAAAATGGATTCATGCCTTTCCTAAAGGTATTAGCACATAGTGAATTAAACAGATTCAACTGGAATTTGAACTTGGCTTGCTGATTACAATTTCTTTACCATAAATAGTTGTAATTTGCATATTTAACACCTACACACACATAATGCTCATATATCATAAATGTATTTGTGAAATGCACATATACTCATATATAGATATATATATATATACATGAATGCACATATACTCATATATATATATATATATATATACATGAATGCACATATACTCATATATAGATATATATATATACATGAATGCACATATACTCTATATATATATATATACATGAATGCACATATACTCATATATATATATATACATGAATGCACATATACTCATATATATATATATACATGAATGCACATAATACACATATATATATATATATATATATACATGAATGCACATATACTCATATATATATATATATATATATACATGAATGCACATATACTCATATATATATATATATATATACATGAATGCACATATACTACATATATATATATATACATGAATGCACATATACTCATATATATATATATATACATGAATGCACATATACTCATATATATATATACATGAATGCACATATACTCATATATATATATATACATGAATGCACATATACTCATATATATATATACATGAATGCACATATACTCATATATATATATACATGAATGCACATATACTCATATATATATATATATACATGAATGCACATATACTCTATATATATATATATATACATGAATGCACATATACTCATATATATATATATATATACATGAATGCACACATACTCTATATATATATATATACATGAATGCACACATACATATATATATATATATATATACATGAATGCACACATACTCATATATATATATATATATATACATGAATGCACACATACTCATATATATATATATATACATGAATGCACACATACTCATATATATATATATTTATATATATATATATACATGAATGCACATATACTCATATATATATACATGAATGCACATATGTACATTTAAAGATGCCTAAATATATACATTGAATATATGAACACACATTCAACAGGAATGTCTCATTTCTTTTACTATCCTAAAAGAGGAAATTAAATTATCTTAAAAAGAAATTTGCAAAGTTATTTGGCAGCATAAATTAACCAACTAAATAAGTCAGGCACGAAGATATGTCTTTGGGCTGAATGTACTCAGAATCTTTGGCTCAAGTGTTTTGCATAATAATATTTTCTTTTATTTGCCTTGATTTGATTGGTTAATCAAAAATGTATTTTGGAGAGACCCAAATAATTCAAAAGAGGGAGAGCATAGCCAAGAAATAATAATTTTTTTTATTTATTTCTGAACTAGGAAAACCATTAAAGAGTTTTAGTTTAGAACAATGCACACTTTTGTGCTTTTAAATCTGGTTTAAACCACAAACAGCTATAAATGACATCATTACGTCACTTTCCACACCTTGAAATGTTATATATTCAATACATTCATTCATATAAATTTAAGATCTTGATATTTTATCATTCTGAGCAGTTATCCATTGCACCACCTGCACATCCAAGTTATAAAGTAGGGTAAAACAGGCTCTACAGCTTTGGTTAGTAACGAGCCTAATAGAAGGAATTTAATACTGTATGCAGTGATATGGTGATGTTTGGTGATAACCTTGGGCCAACTCCTTGATTGTATGTCCCTAAATGTGGTGGTGGTGGTGGTGGGGGGGAGGGTCAATAGGGCCAAGTACTGAGAAATGTGTCAAAGGAAGTCATTGGTAATTTTGTGGGCCACAACAAACAAAACAAAAAAAGACTTGAGTAGAAAATGAATACCCAATGTCTATTGACACATTTTCTTTTTTAATCATATCACCCCGAGCAAGGCGGTAACACCACTGATGTGCAGGGGGATACATAAAAGTGAAAAGATTGGAAAAGAGAAAGCTGGAAACCACATCCTAAACATGGAACAAGAAGGGATGGGCCTCTTCACCTGTTTAATAGACGTGGGTGGAGTGTGAACCGGGCGATAGTTTAGTCTATCTACTCCAATTACATGTCAGTACAATGATGTGAAGATATAGAGAATGGTCAACCTCTAGTCAGCCTGATGATGAGTGAAGGTGGCCAAATCTCTCTTTTGTTGGGACAGCTACCAAACATGTCTTAATTCAATGATTGGGAAGTAAGAAAAGAACAATCAGCTTTTTTCAGAAAGTGATGGGGGCAGTCATAAAATTCACAAGTGACAAAAAATTCTTTTGGATTTTCTTTGTTTTTTGTATTATGAGGAAATTAAGTTGTATTATTATTATTATTATTTTATTCATTAGTTTATTTTTATTGGCTCATAGAATGAAAATGACAAGTTTTAGTCAAATATAAAACCTACAAATATTTCTAAAATAAAAACCTTTAAGCCGTACGTGTAAAGATAGAAACAAAGCAGGAACATCTATTTTTCAACATTACCTAATATATACAGTACTGTGAAAAATTATTACGACAAGCCCGGTTCACACTCCACCCACGTCTATTGAACAGGTGAAGAGGCTCATCTCTTGTTCCTTGTTTAGGATGTGGTCTCCGGCTTTCTCTTTTCCAATCTTTTCCCTCCTACGTAGCCTCCTGCGCTTCAGTGGTGTTACCGCCTTGCTTGGGGTGATATGATAAAAAAAACAAAAAACTATTTTATCTTTTATCAAAATAAAGTTTAAAATCACTCCTATCCTAACACTTTTTCACACTACAGGTAGTGTGCAAAAGTATTAGGACAGGGGTGATTTTCCTAAAAACCTCACAGAAATTCAAATACAGGGTGAAAAGCCAAGTAAATTGCTAATAAATATTGATTAGTTAAAACTAGGTGTAAAAGAAATGTATTGAAAAGAAGTTATATTTAATTTTTCCTGTTTTCTATTAAACAAGTTATTTTGAAACTACTCATTATTCTATTATCCTTGGATATGACTGACTTTTATTCCCCCTCTCGAATTGATAAATCTAATGTTACTTCGCAAGACACACTTTGGGAACAAATACAAGCTGCTTGGCAGGAGGTACCATTAGATACATTGAAGATGCCTGACAGAATGAAGGCTGTGATCAAAACAAAAGGCTGTTTTACTAAATATTAAATTTATTTTGTAACAAGTATTTTTTCTTGTTAAAGCATTTGTTGAGTAAATCAAATAAAATTACTTTAGTTAAATTGTTTATTTTCTGTCAATATGCCTCATAAAAGATAAAATAGTTCTTGTCCTAATACTTTTGCACAGTACTGTATGTAAAAGAGGCAGAAAGAATAAAGTTTAACTGAATATTTTTCATTCAAAGTTCAGATGAATATGTATAAAATTATTGAAAGATTTTATGGAATTATTATATTTAAATATCTACATTTTTATGTTCAGCATTTAGTTGTTTTGGGTATTTTTGATGGAATAAAATGTTTCTAAACATATGTTTCAGAGATTTTCACTATCAGTTTGGTCAATACATCAACAAATACATGTAAATGTTTGATTGCATTCAGTAGTTATCACCGTTCATTTTCATTTTTTTGCTTTCTCTAAAACTTAGGTTTTTTTCCAAATTATGCTTGATTAGTTTGGTCTTGCATAGTTCTTTTTAAATTTGAAAAGATAAACAAACTCCACCATTCATGAAAAAAAAAAAACAGAATGAGATTTTCTTGTTGAAAAATAAATAAAACAAAACTTTATGCCAAATTCTGTCAACAACTTTGAAACTCTGGAATAATTTATACAAAATAATTATTTGGAGAAAACATTTTCGGAGAGGAACTTGATGGAAGATGATACGGCAAAAACTGATTTAAGAAACCAATCGCACTTGTTCTAAGAAATTTATGACTTTTCAATGTTCCTACTTGTTTCTCTTACTGATTTGATGACAGATCATCATGAAGTATGCATTGGGGAATTTATGATTCAGCTTGAGTTATTTTGTTTTCTCTTTATTTATTTTCATCATGCCTTTCATGAACTTACCAGTAAAGTGGTTATCTCAAATCTGCGAAAATGTTTCAAAGTGTCTATTACAAAATAACAATGATTTCCATTATTATTCTTTTATTTTTTGTTAATGCTTAGACAAGAGGCTGCTTGGAAATACTGTGTACTGTTAGCAACCTTCTACAGTACAAAATATATTTCAGCTCTAAATAACCCACAAAGGGTTGATAAACCATAAAAAGCAAATCAATCACCGAATCAAGCTTTGATTTTTCATTGTGTCTAAGAATTATACAGTGTAACCCGAATATAAGAGAGTTGTCAGGACCGGATAAAACTTCTCGTATATCCAGGTTTGGTCTATTTTATATAGATTACCACAGGCTCTAATTTTGGATCCAGAGAAAATCTCTCTTATATCAGGGGCTCTCTTATATACGGGTTATACTGTATGTGAGAAACCCCTATATTAAACAAAATTATCATTAACCCATAAATATATATAACAATAGCTCATTCATAGCCTAGGGAAGACAGAAAGAGAAAAAGGAAGTGGATTTTTTGAACAACATAATTTTCTTACAGGGAAGTGGTAGTCAGTCTGGATCTCAAAATTCCAGAGTATATTGCAAGTGAAATAACTTCTGGTTAGTTTTTATACCATTTATTCACATGGCCTAACCCATGTCATTTGCGAAACTCCCAATGTGTTGCTGTCTCTACCCTGTCATTCTATTTAAGACAGTTTTTTTTTCTTTCTTTTTATAATGCTGTTTATCTCCACAAAAATGGGCAACATTTACTAGTCTTTTATAAAGTTTTGTCTATTTTCAACTTGATATAATTTATTCTAATGCATTTTTCTGTGCTGTAACAATCAGAGATTCCACTTAATTTTTCAGGTTTCTTATGCATAATCAGTGGGAGAGATCCTCCTCCTCTAAGTTTTCTTATTGCATGATACCTAAATGATATTTTCTTTACACTATTTTGGCCATTTAATGCTGATAAGTTGACTTTATTTCTCTTTATTTTTATGTACAGGTTGTTAATACCATCTTTAGAATGGAGAACCTCATGTCACTAACTTATTGTTTCATTGATTTATTGAATTTTTCAGTCATTCTGTTACTTAAGTGCAATAGATGATACAACTTTGGGTGATCATGTCCCTTTTGATTCAGGACTGACTAGGCAGAAGATTTTCCCACAGTAGGTTGATGTTTCTTCCTGTGGTAAACCAAGGTTATAGAACCCATTCTGTACTCTATTCAAGCCGGGTGTTGCGGAAAGAGAGATGGAGTCATACCATTACAAGGGTATTTGTGCATAAATGACATTCAGTCAGTTAAGTGCCATACGTGAAACATGCTTGGGCGATCATGTCCCGAAAGAGACATGACTGACTAGGCAGAAGATTATCCCGCAGTAGGTTGCGATTGCTTTCTGCAGTAGACTGGTTGCCAGCCAGAACCCAATCTGTCCTGTTGTTTAACCCATAACTGGAGAGAAGAGATGGATTAATACCTTTCTCAAGGGTATCTGCGTGTAAGTGAATGCAATGAATTCAACTGGAATTTGAACTCAGCTCCCAGATTTCTCATTCCAAGCTGATATCCACTGCACCACAACGCACATCCGCATGACATTAAGAAGCATAATCCAAAATCAAATACCCTTTTAGCAATTCAAAATAAAAACAATGAACTCAGAGTTGCACCAGATTCTAAACTGTATTTCAACATTTCCCCCACCCCCAATTTCATGTAATTATTTTATTTAACCCAGTAATAAAAACATACATATTAAAATAACATTCATAATAAAACATTTATTTATCCCTTCTAAAATTCTATTCCAAAGCACAAAGTTTTTATGTGTTTGTAGCCATAGGGTGATGGTTAATGTTTATTAATTCATTCAGCCTTGTGTTATACATAACTGAACTCCCAACAACTAACAAGTTTTATCCATAATTATCAACAGAAATTTGAATCGTCAGAAGGTTGTCAGCAGATTGGAATGTGTGGATTAGTGTAAAATATACATTTTTCATATTAAAATAGAAATATATTAAAAGGAAAAAATAACAAGAACAGGTAGTAGCAGTTAATGTTCAATGAGAAACGAGTAATGAGTTAAGGATATCAAGAATTGAAGAAATGTTCTTGGTAGTAATTTTTTGGAAAGTGTTTATGTGTACATGTATGTACGAGTGTTTGTTTGATAGAAATGTTTTTTAATAGAGAAGAAGAAATAAAATGAATCAGCACACGAGAAAGAAGGCGAAAGAGGACAATGTGTGATGTGACCTTTTGTCCTGGTTGACTTGAAGTTATTGCCTTGTCACATTTTAGCTTGTCCTCTCTTCCTGCTTCCATCTGAGTGACTGGTGCTGATCTGATCAAAGCCTTTATAGTTATCTAGATTTTTGCAATGGATCGCTAAGTCCCTTTTAGTCTTGCAATTCACTTCCATTGGTCAGAATATCAATTTAACGTCTACTTGCAAAATCTGGTTTCAACTTTTTCTGCAAGCACGTGGTCAATCCTTTTTCTATTTGAGAAAAACCAGGATTTCACACGTCATTGTGAAATTTTTGTAAAAGTGAAGAAGAAGGTTGATTTTAGTTCTTAATTTCTTATATGCCACAAGTTCTCTTGAAACAATTAAAAATGTGACTTCAAATAAATCTTGTTTTGTGAGATATATCGATCGACCGCATGTATCTTACATTATACTCAACACAGAGGTTCTTCTATAAAGTGCATAACTAATTTGCATGCGCTGCTTTAAAAATAAAATTTCAAAAAATAACTTCCTTTTATTAATTTCTGATCTGTTTTTTGTGATTTTACAAATAAACGCTTGTTTTGTTGAAGGCTTTTATAATTAAATTGCTTTTATATTCAAATAAAGTAAGTTTCTGTCCTGAAAATCACAATTCATCTGGCTCTTTGGAAGTAAAGATTAGTAAAAAATGTATAAAGGCTGTAAGATGTTCAGGTGGTGTTATGGTTAGTAGATTGGACTGAGAATTTGATGTGCAATCGCCAAATTTAAGCAATGTCGAACCAAGATATCACTTCAAAATATCAGGTGCTGTAAGCTTAGATATGCATGTATATGTAATGGATAACTCTTTGGAATTGGAAATCAGAAAGCCAAGTTCTAATTCCAGTCAGGTTCATTATATTTATTTACCTGCAAGTAATTTGAAGAAAGGTATAAATCTCTTTTCCCACCAGCTATGGGTTAATTAGGATTTGTATCAGTAAATCATTATTATATCTCCTAAATTCTTACAAGCAAAAATGTTTTCTGGCTTTAAAATCCTACAAAAGGTTGATAAGCCATATAAAAAAAAACAAATCAATACTAATTTAATAAGTCATTCCAGTGGAGTTCATTAGATTCACTTTTGAAGAAATATTTTAGGGAAAATAATGAATCCATTTCTTTAGCCTTTAACGAGGATTTAAATAGTAGGGCAGACTGGGTTTTTCTGGCCTTGATTGGCAACCACTTGGACAATTCTGAATTCAAAATCATGGGCATGGAGCTAGCAACTGCTTGACATGAAAAATCTACTTGCTATGGAAACCACTGCAGCAATTTCTAGCAGGTAAGGGCCATGGCCTCATAGTTCATAGTTAGTGTACAAGACGAGAGAGAATGCTGATAGAAAGATGTAGAGATGGAGAGAAAGGGAGAGAGAGAGAAAGGGAGATAAAGAGAGAAAATAAGCAATGTTTATATTTTTAAAGTATATTTTGAAAATCTGAAAAATATTATAAATTATAATGTTATAAGATATGTTATATGAAATAAAATTATTTTAACCTAACAAACTACTTTAATTATTATAATCTTGCTAATACTATTTCTCCAGGAAAATAATAATTTCTAGCAAAAACTGGAGTCTTGGCCCACCCATCATCAGGTATCATTGCTAGTGATTTATAATTTATGAACATAGACAAGCTAAGAAAGTCACATATGAGGATGATGTGAATAAACATTGAAATATTAATAGATCAGCTTTATATTTAATTTTAGTAGTGTTATAGGGAAACACACCTATTCCTCAGATAATGGACTCTCCCTCCTATATTAATAAGAGTTAACAGGGAAGTTCTTTAGAGTTCTATTGGAGTTCAGTAGAACAACTAGGCAGTTGATATTGGTCGCCAGTTTATCGAATATTAAGGAGTCAACTTTCAGTGGAAGATTACCAAGTTCCTAACATTTTGGGTGCGTTAAGTCAATTAGCAACTGAAATAGCACGATTATAACCTTCAGTGTGAAAACTACTCCACAACAAGTAGTAAAATAATGAGCATCTAAAATTATGTTCAGTCTAGTTAGTCATGTTCTTGAAAAGGATTTGAGTAAGTTTTAAGTTTAACAATGGAAGGACAAAATGCTTTCAAAAAGAAACCAATGCTGAAAATTTGTCTTAACAATGCTCTTAACAAATAAGAATTTTTTCCACTAAAATTAATAATAATTTAATGAAGTTCATCAAAAATATTTTAGTTGTTCAGTGATGCACAAAAATTAATCAGTTTCTCACTCTAAAATTAAAAAAATCTCTTGCCCAAATGTTTTATTAACCAGCAATAATTAACTTTTGTAAATGAACCATTTTGATTCACTTTGGCATAATGAAAATATTAGAATTCCTATAGACTTACTGATCTTTTGATATTTAACATCCAGCATAGATTATCAGTAATATTTTAAATGGATAAAAATTTTAAATGGATAAAAATCTACAAATGTAGACTAAATGAATTGAAACATTTATTTCATGACAAATGCAAGATATTTTTCAAGTATTAAGATCTGATCCAGCAGTTTTCCTTTTTTGTTCAAAATAAGAAAAAAAAAAATTTGCATCAAATACTTCTGATTTTAGGGACACTTCTATTTGTCACTGTGTAATTTTTATGTTTTATTTCTTTGATATTTCCTCTTAAAACCATCTTGATGAGAGAAAAAAGTCACAATTTAAATGAAAAGGGAATCCTTATGACTGTCACTGTGTAACAAGATTAGCAGTGGAGCTAATTTGGAGGTGTTTTCCATAAGATTAATATTCTGCAGTACATTGTAACCCAAGGAAGTAAAAGGAAAGAAGAATTAAAAAGGAAAAAAATAATTAGACTGAAAAAAAAAAAAGGATAAGAAAAAAAATGAGGAAATTATGTTTTAGGAAAAAGATAAAGGAGTGAATGATGAAGAAGGAAAGACAAAAATGATGAGAAAGAAGAAGAAGGAAAGTTGCCAAAATGTTAAGAGGAGAGGTAAAGAAGTAGAGGTAGAAGAAAAAAAAGTTGAAAGAAACAAGAGTAAGAAAGTGGAGGCATCATGGAAGAAATAAGGACAAGAGGAAAAGTAAATGGAAGAGGGGTGGGTATCATGTGAAGAAAAGAACACAAGAAAGAAGAAAAAAGAAAAAAGAAGGAAAAATAGAGAAAAAGAAAAAAATAAATGGAAAAAAGGGCATCATGTGAAGAAAAGAACACAAGAAAGAGGAAAAAAGAAAAAGAAGAAAAATAGAGAAAAAAGAAAAAGAAAAAAATAAATGGAAAAAGAGGGCATCATGTGAAGAAAAGAACACAAGAAAGAGGAAAAAAGAAAAGGAAGAAAAATAGAGACAAAGAAAAAGAGGAAAAAATAAATGGAAAAAGAGGGCATCATGTGAAGAAAAGAACACAAGAAAGAGGAAAAAAGAAAAAGAAGAAAAATAGAGAAAAAAGAAAAAGAGGAAAAAATAAATGGAAATAGAGGGCATCATGTGAAGAAAAGAACACAAGAAAGAGGAAAAAAGAAAAGAAAGAAAAATAGAGACAAAGAAAAAGAGGAAAAAATAAATGGAAATAGAGGGCATCATGTGAAGAAAAGAACACAAGAAAGAGGAAAAAAGAAAAAGAAGAAAAATAGAGAAAAAAGAAAAAGAGGAAAAATAAATGGAAAAAGAGGGCATCATGTGAAGAAATTAACACAAGAGAAAAAGAGGAAAAAGAAAAACGTTAAAGAAGAGGGCATTATAGAAAAGAGGGGAGAAAGAGAAAAATAAGGAAGATTGAAAGAAAAATAAGAAAAAAATAGAAAACGATTTCCATTATTGTTACTCCTGGAAATATGATACTGAAGGCAGCAAAATGATGAAAAATGGAAAAAAAAAAGAATAATATATGAACAGGAGGAAGCTAAAAAATAGACAAAAAACATTGAAGATATTAAAGGAAAGGTAAGAGAAGAAAAAGGGAGGGACTGAGAGAAAAGAAAGAGAGAGAAAAAGAAAAAGTGATGAATAGAGGAGAAAGAGGTAATAGAAAAGAATAAAAGAGAAAATTAAAATTAGGAGAAAGAAAAAATATATGGAAAGTGGCAATAAAAAGAAATGGAAAAAAATCATAAATTAAATCTATGCTATTGCCAAATAAACAGTAAGTTGAAATGTCCAATTGTTGATGACTTGAAGTTAGGATCAGTTGAGGACAAAGAGGGAATCAATCAGAACAGACACCTTCAGGCTGGTTCAATCAGGCACATCGTTCACTGTACACAATCAGCTGCCCCCAACAGGTCATAAAACTACCTTTACTACTGATGAAGGCTAGATTGAGAATCTGAAATATTAACAAAAAAGTAAATAAAAGAAAATTTTAAAAAGAAAATATAAAAGAATGGGTTAAGAAGGAGACTGAGCAAAAAAAAAAAAAAAACGTAAATGATTGGTGATAGAAATTTTTTCTCTCTTCAACTTACAAGGATATATGTAAAGCTGATTGGTGTCCAGAACATAAAGTTCTCGCATTAGAAATTACTAGAGGTAGCTGTAGAAATTCCACGGTTTTACTGTTTCTTATTGAAATTAATAGTTCTAAGTTCTTTTTTGTATTTGAATTTTCTGTTGAATCTTAATTCTTCAGTTTATAATTAAATAAACTTATAGAAAGTTCTACAACAATAAAACAAACATAAAAATTCCCCTATTGCATTATTAAATATTTGAGCTTAACAACTATAACAAAACATTGCAAGAACAAGCATGAAAATATTTGAAATTGCTTGCAGTGGGGCTCAATATTTGCCCATAACGGAGGCTCTAACAAGTGCTACCACTCTGGGTCAAGGTAGACCTGAGAATAATAGCAATTAAAAGGTTTTTCCATGTACCTTAAAACCTCCTGATCAGAGTCCTTGCTGCTGGTCATAGTTTATTGTCATACCAAGGACTACAATAAAAGGCTCAAGAGCCACTCAAGATAGTGGGTAACTAAATCAAATGGTTGTAAAGACATACAAAAAGAAATGTAGGGGTGCATATTATGAGTACATATAAGATAAATAACAGTCATTTAGTTACTTGAATGGTTCTTGAGCCTTTTATTATAGTCCTCTGTATTAACATGAACTATAATCAGCAGCAAGGACTCAGGAGGTTTTGATGGGCATGGAGCAACCTCTTAATTGCTATTGTTCATCAATGAAAAGATTAAGCTTGTACTTATCAGAGAAGTATTGTTGCCATCATTATACTCTTTTATGATGTGTAATATTCTTTCAGGATATGGTTGATCATCACACTTTTCTATTGTTTCTAGATCTAATGTTTATTCCCTTGCTATACCCTACCAAATCCTGTACTGCCAACTTAAATATTTTCCAATCAAAATGGCTGTATAAAGTCTTTTTCAATAATTACAAAGTTTCACATAACCATAATGTCTAGTTAAGATCCCTCTAACACATGTAAAAAGAAAATCTCATAACAGTATATATACGCGTGTGTATACACTGCTTATATACAACACATTAAAATTTCCCTTCCCTGATTCCATGCACCTATGGCTTAGGGAGTAGCGACTCCAACTGACACCAAATTGGTCAAGTTTCGATCGCAGCCAGAAGCAAGTGGATGTGTCTAGCCACACTGATGAGCTGTAATACAGAAAAACTGGCTTGTATGTGGATGACTTATATATATATATATATATATATATGCATAAGCTCCTTAGGTAGGTTACTTGCTGGACTTTATCTGTATGTTCTTTTACTATGTCCTGTGACTTTAAAAGTCTCCAACCCTTCTTTTCTCATTATTTATCCATTTTCCTTCCATTTTCCTTAAAACATCCTTGTTACTCACATAGCTCATCATGTTATTCTTAGAAACCTTAGGTAGAACAACATTTCTGGAGGCTCAAGTTTTTTCTTCATCTATAAGGAAACTGTTAAAATGTATTTTATTTTTTTTAGGTGTTAATAAAATATTGGGTGGTATTTACACTTTTATTATAGTTATTAATTTTAGGAGACTTGAAAATGCATTTTTCAGAAAAGATTTCCAACTCAAATTCCAGTCAACATGGTGATATAAAGTCTTTTTAACTAATTATAACATTTCACATAACCATAACATCTTTTTAATAGTTATTAAGATCTCTTTAACATATGTAAAAAGAAAATCTCATAATAGTAGTGTCATTTGCAGACAGTCCTGTTTTACAGTATCACAGCTCATCAGTATCACAGCTCATCAGTATCACAGCTCATCAGTACGGTCAGACATCTGATTGCTTCCAGCTAGGATTGTACAGTAATTAGATGTCAAACTGTACTGATGAATTGTGATACAGCAAAACAGGACTGTTTGTAGATGACTATATATATATATATATATATATATATATATGACTGATGCCAATTCGGTCGGGTTTCAATCCTGGGTTAGGAAGCGACCTGAGTCTAAACTGTACTGCTGAGCTGTAATACAGCGAAACAGATCTGTTTGCGGATGACTATAGTATTTACGCTCTCACACCCTGATTGAGCACTCTGGAAGAGTGGTAGACTTTGTAAACAGTAGCTACTCCGGCATTTACACACCACTCATTCGATAATGAATTGGAGCACTCTAACTATTGGGCGTGTTTATATGCACTAAAAAGCCTGCCTTCTTCTACTGGATGCTTGTGGCCTAAGGGTAGAATTGCCGACTGACGCCAATTCGGTCGGGTTTCAATCCTGGATTAGGAAGCGACCTGAGTCTAAGCCGTACTGATGAGCTGTAATACAGAGAAACAGATCTGTCTGCAGATGACTATAGTATATATATATATATATGTATGCATTTACAATTTTTCAGTTTGAACATTTTTTAAAGGAGTACTCATATTTGAGTGGATAGTCAGCTTTTTCTATAATTAAACAGTACATTTTAAATATCTACTGGCCTGAATGTTCAAGAAATCTTGTTTGGAAAATATCTATATTCCAGCAGGACTCAAACCTGCATACTCTCATACACCAGAAAGATATCACCATCAGATCTGGTCTGTTTTACAGAAAATATCATGGAAAACAAAGTCTGAATTAAGCCATAAATACGTATCCTCCTGATTTTTTTTTAGAATATCTATCCCTGCTTGGGATCATATTTTAATATAAACAAATACAAGCAAAGACAATATGACAAATTTATATAGAAATTCACAAACCTGATATTAAACAACGTATTTATTTAAAACTTTTTTCTTTGAACATTTTCATTTCCTGCTGGATATTTAAAATTTACTGTTTAATTATAGAAAAAAAAAACAGACTATTCACTCAAATATGAGTATCTATTAAAAATAATGTTCAAACAAATAAATTTAAGATAAATATGTCAGTTGATACCAATTTCATTATATATATATAGTCATCCACAGACAGATCTGTTTCATGTATCACAGCTCATCAGTATGGTTAGACTCCGATTGCTTTTTAACCCAGGATTGAAACCCAACAAGAATTGGCGTCAGTTGGTGATTCTACCTCTGGGCTATGGGCGTTCGGTAGAAGAAGGCAAACTTTTCAGCGCATATATTATCATTATACGTTCCCAATAGCCAGAGTGCTCTAATTCATTTTACTGAATGAGCGATGCATACATGCCAGAGTAGCTACTGTTTTTCAAAGTCTACCATTCTTCCAGAGTGCTCAATCAGGGTGTGAGAGCATATATATATATATATATATATATATATATACACACACACACACTCACACACATGTATAAAAAATAGATTTCATCCATAGACAAATGAAGATACAGTGAAAAACTAAATTTTATTCATAAAATTTATAAACTTAGGTCAATTGTATGGAAAGAAATTTCTCTCAGATTCTTTCTTCCTGGTAACCATTTCCTTGTATTTAGGTTGATGAAGCATCTTGCAGGTCCCTCTAAATCTATGATATGGCGCCTTCTACTCTATTACATCTCCATTTTCATAAGTTAGTATTCATATAAGATACAAATTTTATTGTAACATTATTATGTACAATAATGGGTCATATGCAATATTGCTGAACTAGAAATACTGAAACTAAATATAATCTATCTAAATACAAATTACATGTCATAATAGATCCATCTTAAATAAATCAACAATGTTTTTGCAGCAATTTTTAACAGTGACTAGAAATATTTTTGTTAAAAGTTGAATAATTTTAACACAGTATTTACATTATTTGGACTATTATCTTCATCTTTGTTGCCATTTATATGATGTTTTGGCTGTTGTATGCTCCGGCCTTCTTTAGGTGCTAGGAATTTTGAACCGAACTTGCAGGGTTAGAGATAGATAAATCATGACTTCCAATCAAGGCTTTATGCAAGGAATGATATACCCCAGTGATTGTAATAAAGGGTTTGGTTTGAAATTTCTAGCACCTAAAGAAGGCAAAAGCATAAAATGACCAAAATGTCGTACAAATGGGAACAAAGATTAGAACAATAGTCCGAATAATGTAAATACTTTAAATACTACTTCATCTCAGAAATATAAACAAATACTAATTTTAACACATTCAAAATTATGGATAAAAAGTTAGTGAATTTTATATAGTGTTTTTTTTGAGACTTAGCATGAGCAAAACATATTCAAGGATTTGGACGAAAAAAAGACCCCAGGATGATGTCAAAATCCATAAAAGTTCTTCATCCTTTAATAGTCAATCTAATTTAGTTTAATGTTGTTAGAAAAAATGTTGATAAGATAGCAAGAAATATAAAGCACTGCCAGGGGATCTCCTAGGTCAAGGGTAGAAGGCACTGACCATGCCCATGAGAATGCTTCCCCACTCACTACCATCTTTACCTTTTTAAGTACAGAGTCATTGTTACCTGTCTTATATATCTTCATAATCTGGACTTCCCCCTCATATATCCACATATCAATGTCATTTAGTAACCCTCTACATTAATTGGCTCTTATGCCTTACTATTTTTATCATCTTTTTTGTTGTTATCAAAATGTTTTGACTGTTATAACCTCCTGGCTTTATCAGGTGTCTGTCAATTTGGGTCAGCTAAAGAAAATAAAGTGGAAATTTTATTTAATCTATGGTTTAATAGCCTAGTGAATTAAAGCTTTGATTTATGAATTTGGTCAAATAAAGCCTGTGAGTTCAATTCTTAGGTCAAGCAGTGTGTACTTGGACTCAGTAGAAAAAGAGGGCCAGTAAATCAGCAGCATTTAAAAATAATCACGAGACTAGATGGATTTATGTTGTGATGTAGTGCATATCGACTCAGAACAAAAAATTGGAAAGCCAAGTTTAAATTTAATTTGAATTCATTGTATTCACTTACACACAAATATCCTTGGGAAAATTATTAAACCACCTCTTTCCTCCAGCTATGGGTTAAATAACAAGACAGATTGAATTCTAAAATCTTGGTTGGCAACCAATCTACCATATAAAGTAATAGCAACCTTCTGCATGAAAATCTTCTACCCAATCAGTCGTGTCTCTTTCAAGACATGATTGCCCAAGTGTGTATCACATATGGCACTTAACTGACTGATTGACTAGACTAGATATCCTTAGGCATGGTTAGTTGAATGATAAGTCTACCCCCATAGATTAAATAAAAGGCTAGATTTAGAGCTCCCTGATGGTTAGTCAGATCAATCTGCACCTAATGAAGATCAGAGGACACAAAAGCAAAACATAATTGCAGCAATAAAGATGTGGAAAATAGTCCGCATGTAAATGGTTTAAATAATAACTCCTTATTCCAGAAATACAGACAAAAATAAAATTTGTTATGGACTTATTAGATTGTTTAAATAGTTACTTCATAGACACTATTGTGCAATCAAAGAAATGACATCTAACACGCTTTATAGTGAAAAGGACTTATCTCTGTTTGATTGATTGATCTTCAAGCTACTTTGCTTCCTGTCAGCTTCTCAACCATTGACCCAAACTAACAAGTCCAACTGTCATTGTTTTGATGAAAACATCCCGTCTTTTTTTAGGATGTAGTTTTTTTTATTTATTTATAAATCTCTGCATGAAATCAAACATGGTCTGATTCTAAGGATCATATATTTCCTACAGCTTGTCAACGCTAACTATAACATCTACTTCACCTCCTCCTTCTTAGAATTGTCATAGTTGAAGGCTTGGGTGTCTTTTGTTCAGATGTGAAGAATCATGCCTTGGGATTTAAGGGTAGCTGAAAATACTTGAAATCTAGAGATACAGTCAAAATGAGGATCACCTGCTTTGGGGTTTTTAAATAGATTTCTTGCATGCATAAAAAAATTTATTGGGAAAAGAAAATAGAACCTCTTTGTGGATCAATAGCTAAGCCATAATCATTTATCCTAAATCTTCTACTGTGATTTAGAAATAATATTTTAGTATTTCAGTTTTCTTAAAGGAGTAAATTCTTTATGAAACTATAGTCTAACTATGAACAATTGAGAGCAACCGAATATATATTTATATATACATACATATATATTCTTCATTTGTAAATAAGTTATTACATGACATAGGTTTCTACCATGTGGTGGCTTCAGGCGATTTGCAAAGCTGATTTTACCATTTTTTTGGGGGGACCAAAAACTAAGTAATTAAATAATATATATATATATATATATATATATATATATATATTTAGAAAGAGAGAGAGAGAGAACATTAATTGAGAACATCTGATATATATGAATTTATTTTGAACATTATTTATATTATATTTAAAAAAACTAATTAAATAATATATATAGATATAAATTACAAAAATTGAGATCATCTGAATATATAAATATATATATATATATAGAGAGAGAGAACATCAATTGAAAACATCAAAAAATATATATATATAAATATATGTGTGTATTTGAATGTTTTGTACATTATATTTATTTAAATAAAATAAATATATCAGTTGATACCATTTCATAAGTTTCCATAAAATTTTGTTCTATATATATATATATATATACACACTAATTTTTTAAATAGAATCACCGACTGACACCATTTCGGTCAGGTTTTGATCCTGGGTTAGGAAGCAACCGAAGTCTAAGCCATACTGATGAGCTGTAATACAGTGAAACAGATCTGTCTGTGGATGACTATAGTATTTACGCTCTCACACCCTGATTGAGCACTCTGGAAGAGTAGTAGACTTTGTAAACAGTAGCTACTCCGGCATTTATGCACCGCTCATTCGATAATGAATTGGAGCACTCTACCTATTGGGCGTGTTTATACACGCTAAAAAGCTTGCCTTCTTCAACTGTACGCTCGTGGCCTAGGGGTAGAATCGCCGACTGATGCCAATTCGGTTGGGTTTCAATCCTGGGTTAGGAAGCAACTGCAGTCTAAGCTGTACTGATGAGCTGTAATACAGTGAAACAGATCTGCCTGTGGATGACTATAGTGTATATATATATATATATATATATATATATATATATAAATGAATAAGGAATGAAAAAAATATTTGCAACATTCAAAACATTAATTTAAAACAGTGCTCAATAAAGAAATAGAGCAAATAATATTTATTATAAATTATACTTTAGAACATGTACAAACTACTACAAAATTGTACATTTTGTTTCGACATTGAAAGAACAATGTCTCAACAGGTAGTTAATAATGATGGTATTAACAAAATGTACCATTTTGTAGTAGATTGTAATTTGTACGTTTTAAAGTATAATATATATATATATATACACACACACACACAGAAAGACAGCGAGAGACTATAAAATTACATTTGAATGAATATATATATATTTTTTTATCTATTTATTTACTTATAAATTCCAAAAGAAGATCCTATTAATATTAATTATTAAAAATTAAATATTGAAACTGATTCAGCCAGAAGGCTCAATGTAATTAAAACTATTTACAGTGCCAATATATATATTTTACATATAAAAGAAATTCTACTTTTCCAAGATTATATGCCCATTTCAATGAGTGAAACTAAAACCCAACTCATCAGGGATCATTATCTTTACAGTAAAATACAATTATTTGTTTGACTGTGTATGGGTAAAGAAAACGGAAGTAGGGGTGATAAAAACAAAAGAAAAAGTAAAAGAAGGAAGGAAGGAAGAAAGAAAGAAAAAAGAGGAAAGGAAAAGAAGAAAGAGGGAAGAGAAAGTGTGTCAGATTGACAGACGGAAGAGAACACAGTCAATATGAGGTGAAAGAAGTCCAGATAGATGCATTAAATAAAACCCATAAAAATATAAAAATGTATGTAGAAAAGAAAGGTGTCAGGCTTCACCTGGCATTTTCAGATTTTTTCTGTTTCAATCCAAAACAGGTCCCAAATAATGTTAAGATCAAAATAATTGACATTAAACTTTTACCTTCACAATAAAAAAGAAAAAAAGAAAAGGAAGTTTATCTATGTTATATTTAAATTATATGCTCAAGAGAAGAAAAACAACAAGGAATATTAAAATTTTGATTAATTATAAGAAGTTAAATTAGAAATAAATTCAAGATGGCATGAATACTTAAGTAACACTTTTGATATAAATATATTTATTTAAAAATGGATGAAATAAAAAGAAATTGTTTTATAATATATATTAAAAAAAAATTATAATTATATAGTTATGGTCTATGGCTATATTGTGTTGAATACACCGGTTCCTGTCCGATCACCAAAGTTAAGCAACATCGAGCCTGGTCAGTACTTAAATGGGTGACCATTTGGGAATACCAGGTGCTGTAAACGTAAGGATCAAGAATGGTCCACCGGTCCTCCAGGTTTGGGGGTTGGGTGCAGGGCTAACAACCCTGCCCCGTAAAAAACAGTTAGTTACAGAAACAGCAACAAAAAGTTGCTGTCCTATGCACCATCTAGGTGTGATGGATAAATGATGATATAGTTATGAATTAATTGTACATTGCAACATGGAAATTTCTATGTTTTGAGATAGATTCTCTTCATCTTGACTGTTAAGGAGGGAAAGGAAGAAGGGTAGGATGAGAGAGAGAAAAAAGGAAAAAAAAAGAGAAAAAGTTGGTTAGTATGTATTCTTTGGGGCCAAATCCAAAAATGAATCTTCACTCTGATTAATTAAAAGAAACACACAGGTAAATTTTATATCTTCCCACATACATACATACACAGCAAACCAAAGGTTTTTGTTAAATGTAAATCATCTGCACAACCAACATCAAACATTGCCTGATGAAGAGAATCTATCTCAAAACAGAAATTTCCGTGTCGAAATGTACAATTAATTCATAACTATATTAAGCTCTATAATATTGATTATATTGAGCACTGTTCATAACAAAATAAATGCCAGGGCACTCAAAATAGTAAAACCTTGAGCCCTTTTCACCTGGAATAAAACATTTTATTTATATATATATATATATGTAATTAATATTATGTAATATTGCTGATAAGAAGAGATAAATCCACTAACTAAAATAATTTAAATAATTAATATTATAAGAAAATTAAATTAAATTCAAGACAATGACTACATTAATACTAAACTAAAAAGGCTAATTTTAACTTCAATTAAAATAAAATAAAAATATAACTGGAATAAAAAAACCTAGAGCTAGAATAAAAATGTGTATAAAGAATAGGAGGTATTATTTTAAATATTCTGTACTGATAAGCTAAAAAGAGGAAATAAACCAATTATATTAGAAGAAATAAATTTTAGACTTATTGTTGTGGTCCTATTTAAGGGATCACAATAATAAGGTGAAAGAGTTCTGTGTTCACTGTGAGTGGTTAAACTACAAGTGTACTCCTCTGCTTGAAGGTAGAAATATCTGGCATTATATAAACCAGATGAATCCATATTGTCCATGGATATAGGGGTGTTAACTACCCCAGAACACTTATTAAATTTATGGCACCGACTAATACCAAATGATTAGGCTAGTAAAGGTAAAAGTTACCATAATTAATTATACTTTTAATAAAATAAAATAAACAAATGAAACAACTATTTAATGAAAATTTAAATTTTGATTGATATTTATGAAGTTCATATCTAAATTTAAAATTTAAAAAATTGAATTTGTGACAATTGTGTATGAATTCTTTTCTGAAGTTTAAAAGCAAATTTTGCTCAGGACATTTTATTATTTTAATTTTGCAACTAAACAAAGATTGCATCTATTGTAAAGTTGTTTATAAGTGCTGACTGAACCTATTATGCTCTAACTCATTATTGGGTTGAGTTCCTCCTCTTATTTCCTAAAATCTTTGGGAAAGGGAAGTCTAGAATTATAGATTGGGACTGGAAAAAGAGTGTTTATGGAAGCAGTAATGTTGTTTAAATTCTCCTGCCAAAATTTCAATGTAATTATGAGATAGATGTTGGCTTGGAGATTACTTGGGGGACCAACATCTGCCTTCTATTGGACAATTGTTGGTGAAACTACAATTGCAAGACAGTAAAATACCAGTTTCAACAACAGTTCTATCTAAATTCTTTAAAATTTATCTGTTGAGGGAATTAATAATATTATAATTATTATAATTATATTATTGTGTGTGCATAATATTAATAATATTATACATATTATATAATTAATAATGATTAATAATGTTATTATTAATAATAATTAATAATACTATCCATGTTATAATTTATAATAATTAATCATTCAACCATGGCAGTGGTTGAATATATTCTTAAGTCTGACATTGGGTGAATCCAGGCAGCTTTCAAGCTTCACCATTAATTCAGTTCTTAACCAAATTTCAAACAGTTTACAGAGTTAGATTAAACACCTCCTTAGCTACATTTTGAAAAAGAATTTTGAATTTTGGTTTAGTAGAACAAAGTTACATCAAAAGGGAGACGAAGTACATAAGTGAGTGACTAACACTTCAAATAATAAATCTTATTCTTTTTTTCTGTTTAATATTTTTTGCATGGGATTTTCAACATTTAAATTTGGACGACATCTTTTATCATTGTTGTCAAACTTTGCTTTTCACTTATCAAAATGGATTATCAGAA
>JBBBDQ010000242.1:3417500-3487500 GCA_037127315.1 Ascarosepion bandense
CATCTTGTTTATCATTATTACAATGATCATGGTTGTCATTGTTCTTGTACAACATCCAGGGGAGAAGGACAAAATTAGTGATGCTTATCCTTCAGATGAGGATATGTCCAAGTTGAGGAGTTAGACATTAATCCTTTGCCTCTGCTGTCTGCTTGACTAACCCCTTATAAGATCTCATTGATGTTATATCAGCTTATCTGGGTAGCTGTCATGTTGATTAATATTCAACAAATTTTGTGCTGACAGGATCTCATCTTTAGTGTTCACATTTAAGACAATATTTGTCCACAATAATCTCTTGCTTGGCTGTTGGGGTAACTGTCTGACATGTGATGTTAAAACGCATCAAACATGTTTATAAATGTTATTGCGGTGCAGCCGCATTATCTTTATGGATTTGGCTTTAGTTTTAAGATTCAAGAAGTGCTATCAAGCAAGTTTTTATTGACCCCGTATCAATTTTCTAATTTTTATCTTTAGTAAATTTGAATTAAGTTGTTAAAGAATGCTTTACAATTTTTCAAACAGAATATGTCTGGCACATGGCCATATAGTGCTTTGATTTAAATTGCATCTTTGTGGTTATTAAAAAGACATCACCAAAATGGCAAAAGAAGAATTGAGCCAAGTCACTAACGGAATGCAGCAGATAATTTTCAAATCTGTTAACTAAATCTACCTCAGAGAATTCACAATAAATGTAGAAGCAAACACAAAATACTGGAAATAATGTAAACTTCATGATTAATGATATTTTTCTTATAAAGATATCAATTTATTGATCTTTGTCAATAAATACATCTTTCCTAAACCCACATGCATCCAAACACACCATAAGAGGCTCATCCCTTGTTCCTGCTTAGGATGTGGTTTTCCGGTTTTCTCTTTTGCAATCTTCTCACTCTTTTTTCCTTTTTTTTCAATTGGAGTAGATAAACTAAACTATCAGCCGGTTCACACTCCACCCTCGTTTATTGAACAGGTGAAGAGGCTCATCAATTGTTCCCTGTTTAGAATGCGGTTTCTGGTTTTCTCTTTTCCAATCTCTTCACTCCTACGTAGCCCCCTGCACATCAGTGGCATTACCACCTTGCTCGGGGTGATATGACTTAAAAAGAAAATATATATATATATATATATACACACTTTTTTCATTTTGAAATTAGTTATATTACACAACCCAGGTTTCTACCATCTGGTGTCGTCAGGTGATTTACAATCATTAATTAATTTATTTTAATCTGATGATAGAAACCTGGGTTACACAATATAACATGTTTACAAATAAAAAATATTCGAAAGTTCTACAATATAATTGTATTGAACACTTTTTAATACAACTATGGACTGGTCTAATTTAATTATGATCAAAAGCAAAGTAATTAAAAATGTTTGTGTATATATATATATATATATATATATATATATATATATCCGAGTGGGTACAGAACAAAGAAAGAATTTTTTTCCGTCCAAAACATAAATTTTTTTTTTTTTTTTTTAATCATATCACCCCAAGCAAGGCGGTAACGCCACTGATGCGCAGGGGGCTACGTAAGGGTAAAAAGAATGGAAAAGAGAAAGCCGGAAACCACATCCTAAACAGGAAACAAGGGATGAGCCTCTTCACCTGTTCAATAGATGTGGGTGGAGTGTGAACCGGGCGATAGTTTAGTCTATCTACTCCAATTGAAAAAAAATAAAAAAGGAAAAGAGTGAAAAGATTGGAAAAGAGAAAGCCGGAAACCGCATCCTAAACAGGAAACAAGGGATGAGCCTCTTCACCCGTTCAATAGATGTGGGTGGAGTGTGAACCGGGCGATAGTTTAGTCTATCTACTCCAATTGAAAAAAAATAAAAAAGGAAAAGAGTGAAAAGATTGGAAAAGAGAAAGCCGGAAACCGCATCCTAAACAGGAAACAAGGGATGAGCCTCTTCACCCGTTCAATAGATGTGGGTGGAGTGTGAACCGGGCGATAGTTTAGTCTAAAACAGTGCTCGATATATGATGTATAGAGCTGTGAATATTTATTATAAATTATGTTTTAGAACATGTACATTATATGTCCTTGACAATCATATGTTTGTTTCAACGTTGGGTATGTTTCTTCGGGAGGTAAAAGCAAAACTCAGTATATATATTTGAAACATTCGGGAGGGAAAAGCAAAACTATATATATATATATATATATATTTGAACAAGGACTTAATACCACAAAACATAAATACAGATTTCAAAAGACACAAATATATTTCTTTTGTTAGGACAACTTTTGGTCAATGTGTCATCAGAAGAAAAAGGTGGCACTAATTATGACAAAAAAGGGACAATTTTCACAGGTATGAAGAAATAGACAGAGAAAACAATGGAACATGATTAAAACAAATATATTGGTAAAAAAAAAATCCTTAAATTTATTTTAATTATTCAAAAGAATAATAGTTCCAAGTGAGTATGAGTATATTTTTTCATTTATACCCACTTGGAACTATATATATATGTAGTGTTGAGTTGTGACAATGTGGATAAAAAGTTTAGCCCTGACGAGTGAAGACATCATAAGGATGTCATCACAAAATTTCAAAGTTGGCATGACTCTGCTCAAGTAAGTGACAAACTTCTCTACATCAATCTTATATATATATATATATATATATATATATATATATATATTTAGTATATCGAGGCAGCAAGTAATTTTCTAGACATATGCTATTAAATATAAGAGACAATGAATGTCTATTATGTTTAATCATGAGCCGTTCTAAACATCGTATTTTTGCTTTAATTTCAGTTGAAAATAAAGACAAAAATTCTCCAACATTTGGATAATTATTTATTGGTTTTCTTCTAAGCTTTCGGCTCACATGAGCCATCTTCAGAGAGGTAGTTTAAACTGAAATATTATAAAATCCACCATCACCGACGATTTTATTTTGTGTTGACATAAAACTCCGCTTGGCATTGTCTCTTATATTTAATAGCATATGTCTAGAAAATATATATATATATATATATATATGCATGTATGTAATTAATGTATATTTGGGCAGCAATCTTTCTTTAAATATGACCATATGTTGTTAATAAAACAATGTAATATAACAGAGGTATTAAGTTTATATTAATAAATATACATATTATTCTATCTCTGCTGCATGACTGTGTCATGTTATAGATGTAGGATGATATATATATATATATATATATATATATATAGCCACTTTGCTGATTAGTGTGACCTCCAGCATCTTGACTTTTATGTTTTGTAGACCAACCTTCCTGCAGTTACTCTATCCACTAGTCAAGTTATAATATATATATATATATATATATGCAACATGCACATGAAACAGAAGTGATACTGAAAAATTTGAATTAAATTATTTAATTTTTAGCTTTTTGTTTTGACATTATTCTAGCTAATTATATTTAGTTTCTTTGTCTTTTTTATATTTCTATTCCTCTTATTATTAAATATCACTCATGCTGGGCATAAATTTATTGTGATGGATCTAGCCATTATATTACTTGCTAAAGATTTTTGTCTTAGTAAACTGTTTCCTCTTTTAACTAGCAATGTTTTTATCAGAATTATGCATTTTGTGTTTTGTTCCATGGAAGATTCCTTTTGTGTTCCTTTGATACTTTTGTGGAATCACACACACACTCAATTACTTAGGCAATAATGCAATCGTATGTATTAAGTTCAGTATGTAATCATTGTATTATTGATAAAATGTAAGCTGTTTGCTAATTGGGCTGAGTTAGCCAATCAAAATCATGGTAAGTGAACTACATTTTTACCGCCAAATTGTGAGGGTGTTTGAACTCCTATATATACAATTTGCCACGCATTTTCAAACAGTTGGCACTAATATTTCTTAAGCACACATCATGTCAAAACACAGAGGGAGACAATTTCAAACAACCAATTTCACATATTATTCAACATCTATGTAATTTATGTATTCTTGTTAAATATTTGTTAATCGACAGAATCGTTGCAAATTAATGTTTTGTCTACTTCATTTCACTTTCTCTTTGCTTGTTTAATGAATAATTTTCAATGCTTATAAAAATAATGGTGGTTTGTAAGGATTTGAGTAGGAAGTTCCTTTTGGAAATGGCCTTGTGCCAGGTGAGATCCAACAGAGAAATTAATCCAAATTAACCTTGCAGCATGAAGCCCCCACACTTTATTTAAATTCCTTCAAGTTTTTTCCTTCAATATTTTACTGATCATTTTGTCTTTTATCAAATTTTTATTCATTTATAAATAGTTGTTAAAATTTTTATGTTGAACTTGATAAATTTTGTATCCCTTTTATTATTAAATATTCCTCAAACTGGCCACAAATTTACTGATAGATATAGCCATTATATCACTTGCTAAAAATGTTTGTCTTAGTAAATTGTTTCCACTTTTAACTAGCAATTTTTTTATCAGAAATATGCATTTAGTTTTTTGTTCCATAGAAGATTCCTTTTGTGTTCCTTCGATACTTTATTTAAATTCCTTCAAGTTTCTCCCTTCAAGTTTTTACTGATCATTTTGTCTTGTATTGAATCTTTCATTAATTTATAAATAGTCATTAAAATCTTTATGTTAAGCTTGATAAATTTTTTTCTATTTTATTCACATCAATGTAAATATCACTTTACTCTGAAGTCCTAAAAGATGCAACATGTCTTACAAAAAACTTTTTTCTCACTTTGCCAAAGATTCTTCCTAAAATATCTTCTTCTTCTATGTGCCATGTAAGCAATTGTGGCTTTCCACATCTCCCTGACCCTGGTGGCTTTCAGTTTGCTTTCTCCTGTTGCACCATGCAACCCCCATTCCATCATTTACCTGATCAGGTCCTTCAAATATCTTATCTGCTGCTTTCCCCTGTATCTTTTTCCCTCTATCTGGTCTGTTAGTATTAAGTTCTCCAAGCCCCCCTTCCTCATTGCATGTCCCAGTAACTTTAGTTGTCTTTTCCTGATACTCAGTATTAATTTCCTTTTCGTCTCCATCCTTTCCAAAACCTCATCATTGTTCACATGCTTGGTCCATGATATCCACAGCATCCTTCTGTAGAACCATATTTCAGCTGCTTCAAGTTTTTTCTTCATCTTTGAAGATCTTGTGCAACATTCACTGCCATATTGAAGAACCAAGATCATATAGCAATCCAGTAGTTTCTTCTTTGTTTCTAGTGAAATTGTCCTGCTTCTTAATACTTTACTCAACTTCTGGAAGGCTTCTTTTGCTGTGCCAGTTCGCCTTTGGATCTCAGTGTCGCACTTTCCGACTTCTGTTAGAACACTTCCTAGGTATTTAAATTTTTGTACCTGGTTGATTTTAGAGTCCCTCACCTGTAATTGGCATTTTGGGCTGCCCTTTTTGCTGATGACCATGCATTTGGTTTTCTTGCAGTTTATTTGTAGTCCTTTTTTGTCACTCTCTTCAGCTACCTTCAGTAGGAGGTTTTGTAGTTTTCTTTCTGTGTCAATAATAAAACTGTTTCATCCCCCAAAAAGGATCAACCAAGGTATCTTTTGGAAGTTAAAATTTTTGTAACAATTAATATTAATTATTAGGTTATCCCAAAAGTTCGTAAACACTTGCGAAAAATTGAATTTTTATGCAATTTTGTGTTTATATTGTCATAGTGATCTTCATCTTTGTATTCCAGATGGCAACTGATAAAATTGAGCTGTGAGTTTTGATTTGTTACTGCTGGAAGCAAGGTCTTTCAACCAGAAAAGCCGCAGAAGAGATTTGTGCTGCCAAAGGTGAAGGAACAATTGCATATGTGTCGATCTCAAAGTGGCACAAGCGTTTCGTTTCTGGTGACATGAGTCTTGAAGATAAGCCTTGTTTGGGACGGTCGTTAAAGTTGGATGATGGAGACTTGCAAACCAGGTTGGACATTGTGCCTTCATCGAGCACTCGAGAATTGGCTGATGAGCTTGGAGTTGGCAAATTGACAATTCACTGACTTTTGAAGCAACTTGATTTTGTTTACAAAAAGCCGCGCCAAGATCCACACAAACTCACCAAAGCACAAGCCAACAGACTAGTTGAAATTTGCCGTCAATTGCTCAGCAATGCATTGGTCGAGCGTTTTTGGAAGTGCATTGTGACATCCAACGAGAAATGGGTATATCTGGTACAGCACAATCGAGAAAAGCGATGGTTTCAGAAAGGGCAAGTTGTAATTTTCTTTCAGTGTTTGCTTTAAACAGTTTCATATACCTGTTTTATTTTTATTCATTTTTTTATAACCATTTCACCCCAAGCAAGGCAGGACCACAACTGGTGCACAGGGATTTATAGTGAGAGAAAAAACAAGGTATAGGGGATGCTGAAGAAAAGACAAGAGAGAGATGGGATTTAAGGAGGTTAAAGATAGCAACTAATGTTGCATTTAATATTTTGGAGATTGTAGCTATCAAGGAAACAGTTATACAGAAAAAAGTTCCACACCTGGGAAGTGTGAGAAAAGAAACTGTTAAAGTAGAAGTGGTAGTTACATTTGACTATTTTAGCAGTAAAAGAGTAGAACTTAGATGCCAATTTAGTAGTAAATACATGTGGTTAGGGTACCAGAGAAAGAAGTTTGTCAGAGTAGAAGCCATGAAAATATTTGTAGAAAAGGTGAAGGGAAGCCACATCCAATTGGTGAGAAAGTGACTGAAGTTGAGCAGCTAAGTCAAGATTGATTACATTGCAGAGCCTCCTTTGGATTTTGTCAAGTACCTTGAGATGAACAGCAGAAGCATCTGACCAGATATGGCAACAGCCAAATATTTCAAAACAAATAATCATGAACTGTAGTTAAATATTGAATAGTGAAACCTTTTTTTTTACTATTAACTCGAGAATGTTAAGGTATGAAGTTGCTTTGAATTTTTTAGAAAAGTAATAATAGAATAGTATTTTGTTTGGAATGGATTTGTTGTAATAATTTAAATTTGATATGTCTTCCTTTCAGCTGACGGATATGAGGTGTAAAAAAAAAATGTATTTTTAAATTCTCGTTCTCAGTGCTTCTGTTATACATTTAGAAATCCTTAATCAAATACAAAAAGAATCTGCAATGTTATTGGTTCTGACCTGGCAACTTCAGTCACTTTCCCACCTCCATAATATAGTTTCCCTGTTCCTTTTCTTCCACAGTAATTATTCTGATAATAACTATATAACTATATGAATTTAAATGCACTACTAGATTAGCAGCAAGGTCTTATCAAATTACAGTTAAAATAAGTCATGAAGTGCCATATGTGATACATGCTTTGGGCAATCATGTCTCAAAATAGACATGACTGACTGGGTAGAAGATTATCCTGCAGTAAGTTGCCATTACTTTCTGTGGTAGACTGGCTGCCAGCCAAGGCTATAGAACCCAATCTGTTCTATCATTTAACCTATAATTGGAGGGAAGAGATGGATTAATACCTTTCCCAAGGGTATTTGTGCATAAGTGAATGCAAGGAATTCAACTGGAATCTGAACTTGGCTCCCCAATTTGTTGTTCCAAGTCGATATCCACTGCACCACAACAAAGTTCTATGCTAACAGTTTCTACTCTCTCTCTCTCTCTCTTCTGGAATTCTGTTCCTGCTCCATGCTTGGATCTTAAAAAATTTAAATGCAATGTCTATCATTATCTACTGTCTTTTGGATTACTCCTTTTTATTGTTCCCACTTCATAATAATTTTTCTTTATTTTGTTTTTCTTTAACACTTAGTAATCTCTTGTGTGGTAGTGGCTTTACTGCCTTGCCTGGGGTGGGATAATGAAAAAAGGTTTCTGATTATCACTAATGAAACGTTAATCATAAAAATTATCATTTAAAAATGAAAGAAAGTCACTAAATTTTTTCAAAGTTTTCTGAAAGAAATTAAATTAATCTTTGTGGTTATATTATTGCATTCAGCTCAATACAACATTATCATTGTTTAAAGTGTATATCAAAACATAACAACTTGAAAATGGCATATTACAAAAATGAATTTGAAAACACAAGCAGTGTTTTAGCATGTAGAAATGGTTGGATCCATAGCAGAACCTTACCTTGTTAAATTGCTAAAATTGATTCATAAAAGGTAATGTTATTCCAGAGTGAATGTATCACAAAATACAATTCAAGAAAGAGGATGTTGTCCATAGTTTGACTTGTTGACCTGGTCAAAATCATGGCAAAGTCTCTAGATGGCTGGCATTTGAAACTGGATTCCTGCAGACTGTTGAAGAGTCTTCAAGCAGTCCCTTCCTCTTCATACCAATCTACTAACATCCCATTTCATGTAAATAATTTTCTTTCCTAAATACCAACGCCTCCATTATTCTCCATATCCTGTTTATCTGACAGGTTCATTTTAATAGGCTGATTCACAGTAGTGTGAATCTGATGAGAGCCTCGGCACAAGAGGTCCAAGCAGCACTTGGCCTCTATACTTTTGGCTTCGGTCCAAATTTATGAATCAAGATGTGCCTCTGAAAAATGGACACCTGGTCTGATTTGACCTGAGAAAGGTTAAAAGTGAAATTGCAAATGGCTCTGTCATTTTATTCCTTGCAATGAGTGCCAAAACTTTTATTCTTCTTTCTATGTTTTTCTTTTTACAATTCATTTATTCAAGTATATTAAAGAATTTTATTTGCAAAACTGGTTTCTAGAAAGCCTAATTTGTGGCAATACGTTGTTTCTTCAAATGACTCAAATGTTATTTGCTTATTTTTTCAGCAAGATTTTATAAAAATTTACAAAATTTATTATATGTGATGCAGCTGTAAATTGTCAGGATGCTGCAATTTTTAGCATAAATATATATATATATATATATATATATATATATAATGATAATAATAACTACTTAGACTCTGTATGAATGCACTCTGTAAATTTATGCCAATATAAACCTTCGAAAAAACCATTAACAAACAGAACCTAAATCCGTTACAATCCGGCGTACTAAGTCGTCGGATAAATGGGGAGAAAAAAAAGAAACCAGCGGAACAAGAACAAACATTTAATATTCCGCAGTAAAGAAAAAAACCCCAAATGAAACCAAACACAAGAAAAAGTGCTCAATATGAAAGTACTAAAATACAAAAGTAGAGCAAAAACACACGAAAAATCTAAAGTGAGCCAAAACCTACTGTGGTTTCACACTATGGATCGTCAAGGAAAAGGCTGAAGTACTAAAGACAAAAAGCAAATAAATAGACTTACACAAAGAATGGGAAAAACCATACCAACACAAGAATGGGGAGTAAAAACTTTAATAAACAAACTTTATTAGAAAAAACAACTACAAAGATAACTACAAAAAAAAAAAAAAAAAATTAACAAGAACTAAGCAATGAATTTATTTTTTTGAAACTTGCATTTATTTAAGATTTCAGTTTTAGCATTAAGTAGATTATGGGCGGGTTCGAATAAGGCTATTGCTAGTTTTTCCTCGCCGTATAAATTACAGAATTTTCTGCTTTTATTATAATCTGTGCATTTTTTTTTATTATTTCCCATTTTAAAATGGGGTCTTTTTTAATTTTAGATTTTATATTCCAAATGTAATCTGCTTAGGTTGTACTATGCCTATATTTTTCATTTTTAAATGAGCTTTTATGATTGTAAAATCTTACTTTGAATGAGTCATGCATTGCACCAATGTACATTTTGGGATATTTGTCATGCTCATCTTTATAAACTTTGACACTATAAACTACATTGGATTGATTACAATTTCCTTTAATGACATTCAGATTTCACTCTACAATTACATTTATTATTGGTGTTTTTATTGGTAGTGGTTGCTTTCATTTTCCTTTTGTTACAGTTATTAATTATTTTGCCAATATTTGGAAGGCAAGAATAACTAAGTTTGATAGTATTTCTGTTGAATATTTTTTTAAGAGGACTATCGTTATTGAAATATTTGTCAATAAGATTAAAGAACATATTTCCAATTTTAGATTTAACCTCTTTATTATATGGGCGGTTAAACCATGTTATATTTCTGTATCTAGTTTTATTAATTTTATCAGTATTATGGTTCAAGAATTTAAGGACATCAGTGTATCCACTTTTAATAAGTGCAGATTGATAAATATTTTTATATTTATCAAAAATTTCAAGATTAGACGAATTGGTAGATAATCTGTAACCTATGCTATTGGGAATACTCTTAAGTATATGAGTGGGATGATTAGAATCCTTATTTACATAAATGGGGATATGATTGTTTTTAATATATGGTGTGATATATCCGGTATTTAAGTTAAGTGTAATGTCTAAATAGTTAACAATCCTGATATTATATTCAATTTCAATTGAGAAACCGTAAGCTTTAAAAAATAGTTCTAAGTTTTTTTTAATTTTATCACCTATTTGAGGTTTACAGTGATCTACCATAATTAGACCATCATCACGGTACAGCCCATGATTATGGAAGTCAATGATTTTATTCAGTATATGGAGTAGGAAACAACCGACAAGCTCCGCGACCTCTGCACCATCATATGCCCCCATAGGATTATCAAATCCTTGGGCATCAGTTTTTTTTATCCATATTTCATCATTATAATATAGGAGGGTTTTACGGCAATGCCAAATTAATTCTAATTCCGCTGTCGAAATATCATTATATTCTTTAGCTAAGTTTAAAGCCTCTGTGAGCATTTTAGCAGTTATAGAAGGATAAAATTCTTTTATATCATATTTAATAAAGGCAGATTTTTTCTAGCTTTTCAAACTCTTGAACTACTTAATGCAATCACCTGTAGACTTCCACTGGTTAATATTTAAAAACATTCTTAAATTATCGCAAATTCTTTGAATGATAACCTTACTAATCTTTCCCAGTTCAGTTTTAGTCGGATTAAGCAGTCTAAATTCAGGGTGATTGGGGAAAGATTCTTTGTCGTCTTTAATATTTAAGAAACTATTTTTTAGAGCCAATTTTTCGACCCTACTGAGCAGCCTAAACTTAACAACCAATGTAATAGCCTCCTTATTCAAATTACATACTATGTCAGGTGATATTTTCTTATAGTGTTTAGTTACAGTATTTTTCAGTTCTCTATTGTACTGAGATTTGGACATTTTATATATGTTATTTGATTTATCACCTTTTATATAAATATTATTATCTTTACTACATAAGTTTAAAGTTTTACTCAAGTGTCGTTGGTAATTATTTTGTTTAATTTTTCTATATTTAATTCTTCTAATTAAACCTATCAAATCTTAATAATTGTAACTCATAAATATGTTTTTTAGGTATGGGGATATCCTTTAGTGAACAATCTAAGATTATTTGTTCCATTGTAATAAGGTTTAAAGTGCTCGATAGGAAAACCCAGAGCTTATAATGATAATAATAACTATTTAGACTTTGTATGAATGCACTCTGTAAATTTATGCCAATATAAACCTTCGAAAAAACCATTAACAAACAGAACCTAAATCCGTTACAATCCAGCGTACTAAGTTGTCGGATAAATGGGGAGAAAAAAAAGAAATTAGCGGAACAAGAACAAACATTCAGTATTCCGCAGTAAAGAAAAAAAAAACCCAAACGGAACCAAACACAAGAAAAAGTGCTCAATACGAAAGTACTAAAATACAAAAGTAGAGCAAAAACACACGAAAAATCTAAAGTGAGCCAAAACCTACTGTGGTTTCACACTACGGATCATCAGGGAAAAGGCTGAAGTACTAAAGACAAAAAGCAAATAAATAGCAGCAATTTTGTATGTGTGTGTCTATATATATATATATATATATATATATACATACACACACACACACACACATATAATGATTTCAGATAGAGTATATATACAAAAAGACAATATCAATAATAACAAAAAGGTTAATTTTTGTCTTGTCTTTATTTACACAAAAAATATATATATAATAGCAATATCATTTTAAGGTATTTCTATTTTGAGGTGAAAGTGCTTAATATGCAAGATAAAGCATATGTAAATCCAGAACATGAAAGTGAACACTGAGGTCAACAACAAGTGGCATCAATTTGTTTCATAATTAAACCTCTAGCTATATATATAACTAATCTCAAGCATATTAATCTCCTATATCACAATCAAATGCATACTAACTATAAACAAGATGAAAATATACTAAAAGAATTAATAAATACTAGTATATCTACAACAGATCCTAGCAAAAAAATTAAGTTTATCATATACTAGTCTAAATCTAGTATATCCAACTCACTCATTCGCAACGACTCTTCTCTCCTGATTAGTGATTTGAAAAAAACCAACATAGTTTACAAATTCAAGTGCCCTTTGGGAGATTGTATCTCCAACGGATTAAACAATATTTATGTTGGTCACACTACAAACACGCTCTCATGACATTTGACATTACATTTAAACAATAATTCTAACATCTTCAGACATTTAAAACAACATACTAGGCCACATACACAATTCTGCCAAATCCTCGTCGAAAACACAACCATACTTAAACATGAAAACAATAAACAAAAACTAAAAATACTCAAAGCCATATACATAAAACAAGTGAAACCTAACCTGAACAAAATCAACTACAAAATCTCCACAAACATTCTCAAATGCCTATAATAGATAACAGAAGCAATTGGTCATCCCAATGGCTTTCCATACTTAATACTTCTCGCCCCCACTCTCGGTTCGTCATGTGAGACGCCAATAGCTGTAGTGCGATTTTCACTTCCAGCATGCATGCACGTGTTTGCCAGTCTTCCATACAAACAAAATAGACGACTACTACTCTTGTTCATCAGTGAACTGCTCATTACAACCAACACAGTTGTCATCTTTGATAATGGCTGATGTAAGCTGAAAGCTCAGAAAAGATTAAATAAAAATATGTATCAATATTGTGATTTTCTTTCCTCTTTCAATGATAATGCTATTAAGCTTATCAGACGATATGAAAAGAATTTACAGAAAATAAATCGACGAAACTTGTCTCTATTATTTAATGAAACATGCATAAATGAAAAAAATGCTGCTTAAATACATACACACATATATTCTTTTACTTTATCATCTTGTCAGATTCTGATACATATAGTCATATAACTTATATATATATATTATATATATAACTTATATAATTATGTATTTGGGCAGCAATTTCTTTTTAATACAAGTTTCATTAAAAATAAAAATTAAATAAAAAACCGACAATATCTTGTCAGTTACTTTTAATGGAATTTCTGTCTATATAAATATATATATATATATATATATATATATATATATATAGTAATATATTACTTGCTCTCTCTCTCTCTCTCTCTATATATATATATATATATATATATATTATACATATATTATACTTGCTTCTCTGACAGCTACAAGCTCCAAGAATTTAAATGCAAAGTCAACTGCCATCTCTTATCTCCTTGACTCGCATCCTTTCCCTGACAACTCTTGTATTATGTTGTTCTTCCTTTCCACTCTACTCTCATGCAGTCTTCTTCACACCTGTATTCTCATCCTTTTTTTACTCATTCTCTAACACTCCTGCAACTTGTTCCTCTTTTTCAACACTCACTTCTTATGCAACCCCCTGTGCACCAATGTATATATTTATGTATGAAAGGTTAAGTAAAGAACAGCTATGCAAAGTATTTTGTTTTATCATTCACACACATACTAAAAATACTAACTTGCAAACACACTTTCATACAATACAATACCTATGACCTCTTCCACATACTTCAAAAAATTGGCCATCATTTAAATACACATGTACATAATTTCACACACATATATTTAAACATGCACATTTACATTTAAAATAAACAACTATTGCTTTTTTTTTACACATGGCACACATACATATAAACAGGCATGGTTTTCCTATGTTTTAAAATATTCATCTATTGGTTTATTACATATGACATATATCTGACCAATGAAATCAACCCTCAATCAATATTCCAATATCCTTTCCTTTAGTTTTTAATTTTTAAATCCGTGTCTTATTAACAAACCTCTGAAGAAATTTAACAAAGGGAAACATGTTGAATTACAAACACTTTTTTACCTGTTATTACTTATTCTATAATTTTGTCAGATTTCAATACATATATTCAACTCTCTCTCTCTCTCTCTATATATATATATATAGAGAGAGAGAGAGAGAGAGAGTATTTGGGCAGCAATCTCTCTTTTATGCAGGTTTTATTAAAAATGACAGACAAGGTATCATTAATTTTTTATATAAATCTTTTTCATGTGTTCTGATGACTTTTTTCTTTTCAGAACTCAAATTATATTTCTTCAAAGGTTTTGTACTTTTGAACATTTTTGTCTACGTTTTTGTCTACGTTTTTAGCCACTATCAAGAATTTATTTTGTTTTACATATAAATAAACGTGTACAGTTTATGTATATAGTGACTTGTGTATGTTAAATTCTGAACACAGTAAGGACATCGTTCAGTCAGTTAAGTGCCATATGCGATACATGCTTGGGCGATCATGTCTCGAAAGAGACATGACTGACTGGGCAGAAGATTATCCCGCAGTAGGTTGCAATTGCTTTCTGCCATAGACTGGTTGCCAACCAAGGCTATAGAACCCAATTTGTTCTGTTATTTAACCCATAACTGGAAGGAATAGATGGATTAATACCTTTGCCAGGGGTATTTGCATGCAAGTGCAATGAATTCAACTGGAATTCGAACTCGGCTCCCCGATTCTCGTTCCGAGCTGATATCCAATGCACCACAACGCACATAGCACATTGTTACTTTTTTCATAATTGATGATATTAAGTGTAGGATTTCTCTTTTGTTATTAGTAATGCTTCCATTATTTTTCATTTTCTTTTGCATGTAGATGATGCTATTATATATATATATATATATATATATATATTATCAACAAGTATGTCCTGGAAGATCTTGATGTGTGTTTAAATGAGATCAGATGGAACTGTTGTGGGAAAAGTGCAATGTCAATTTTCTCATCAGTTTTGTGATAGTGTAGCCGATGTAATTGTTTATGGATTTAAATAGTTGAGGAATACAGTTCTTCAAAGAACATATAAAGTCATAAATAACACTTGTTCTCTGTAGTTTAGATTTTGCAGGTGAATTATTATTATTATTATTATTGATGATGACGTTGGCAGTTTTGAATTTTTTGTAATAGATATTTTAATTTTCTTGCTTGATTGGTCGGTGTATATCTTCTTCCATGTACCTTGTCTTTTCAGGACATAAGCAATCATGGCCCTCCATGTCTCCCTATCCCTGGTAGCTCTTAGCATGCTTCCTCCTGTAATGTCTCTCAGCCCCTGTTCTGTCATCCACCTACTCAGGCTCTTCAAATATGTTATCCGATGCTTTCCTCTGTCTCTTTTTCCCTCTATCTGGCCTGTTAGTATCAGGTTCTCCAAGCACTTCTTCCTAATTGCATGTCCCAGGAACTTCAGTTGTCTTTTCCTGATGCTCAATATTAATTTCCTTTTTGTTTTCATTCTTTTCAACGCCTTGTCATTGCTCTCATGCTCGGTCCACGATATCCGCAACATCCTTCTGTAGAACCATATTTCAGCTGCTTCAAGGTTTCCCTTCATCTTTGTTGATATTGTCCAACATTCACTGCCATATTGAAGAACTGACAACACATAGAAATCCAGTACTCTCTTCTTTGTTTCTAGTGAAAGTTTCCTGTGTCTTATTTGACTTAATCCTATTGGTTTTATCCATGCTTATGAATAACAAATTTGATCCTGTTTTAATAGCAGGTTTTATAGATCTGACAAAGTAAAATGGGCTGCAGCTCTCAAACATTAACATGTTAATTGGGGCAACAAATTTCATTTAATTTATCATAGACAATTATTTTTGCTCTCCATCAGCATGTCTGAAATTAATCTCCAAGAAAGAAACCTAAGGTACCTACTTATTCTCACATTTTCTTTTGATATGCAGTGGAGTGTTTATACTGAATCACTTGCTAAGTCTTCTGCTAAGAAGATTTTTTCAATGGCTTGTGATAGATTCTGACTAGAAAAATTGTTTATCTAATACTTTTATAAATATACCATTCATCAATGCATAAAATATTGCTTCCATAGCTGGTCTATCTTGATATTCGTAAAAAAAATCCTGAGAAAAAATCTACAATGTTATCATCTCTTACATGATCTTTCCACTTCAGTCTCATTCCTACCACCTTGATGTGGCTTCCTTGTTTTTCTATAAATGTGTTTCTTTTAGTTGTTCTAATGTATTTTCCTCCTTGGTGCTTTGACTACATGAATTTAAGTACACAACTAGGTCTCTACATTTTACTTTTGATTTAGCTAGATATGTAATTATAAGTTCTATTTTAATAGTTCCTTTTCTTGCACTTCTCATCTGTGGAACTCTCTTTTGGTTTCTTTCTTCTCAGCCACCCACAATCTTCAGATCACCATTTCTGCCTTTCTGAATCTGTTCATTTATTGTCCTTTCTATGAACTAAAGTTCTCTCATTTCTATTCCCAGTAACTTTTTTTCTTAGGGCATCATCAACTTGTTTGAGATAAAATGACAAAAAGTTATACATATATATGTTTGAGTGAATACAGAACGAAGAAAACAATTTTTACAATGTCCAAAACATTAATTTAAAACAGTGCTTGATATATAATATATAGAGCTGTGAATATTTATTATAAATTATATTTTAGAATATGTACAGAATATTTTTATATATCCACTACAAATAGTACATTTGTTTTGGCATTGAAACTACAATGTCTCATCAGGTGGTGTGTGCTGATGAGACATTGTAGTTTCAATGTCAAAACAAATGTACTATTTGTAGTGGATATAGAAAGAAAAATTCTGTACAGGTTCTAAAATATAATTTATAATATATATATATATATATATTTATGCAAGTTTTATTAAAAATGACAGACAAGGTGTGATAGTTAAATTTTTAATTTCATTTTTCAAGTGATCTTATGATTTTTTTTCTTTTGAGGACATATATGAATATTGTTCAAATGTTTATGTTTATCCAAGCACTTTCAGTTATACTTTTAGCCATTTTGAGGATGAATGTTATTTTACATGGAACGAAATGTATGTGGTGTTATGTATGATGTAGAGTAGTGATATGTGTTATGTACTGAACACGGTAAGCATGTTGTTTATGGGTTTCTAGTTGATATTATTGAGTGTTGCATTTTTCTTTTCTATCAATAAAGCCTCCATTATTTTTAGTCTTTTTTAGCATGTCGATGATGCTATGATATTTGTATTGTCAACAAGTATATTCCGGATAGGTCTTTGGGTTTGTTTAAATGAGACTGAATTCAACTCCTTAGAGAAAGATGCAGTGCAAGTCTTTGAGTCAGTTTCGTAGTTGTATGGTTGACATAATTATTTACAAAATTAGAATCAAAAAAAAATTTCTTCAAGGAACATGTGAATTTATTTATATATATATATATATGTACATATAGCATAATGATAATCCACATATACTATCTTAATAAGTATAGGAAGAACTACTAAAAAGTTGTAAGTTAAAAATGTTTTTATGACAGTATTTATTTATTTCTATTATTATATATATATATTTGATATTTCAGATTGGCCTCAGCCTTTCATCAGAAACAAATGATTTTAAAATTCAAACTAGAAGCGTCCGTCACATGATGTAGAAAGCCATAGAGTTTGAATATTTTTGAATCTAAGCCTAACTGTAATAATACTTTTAAATGTTGTTTTAAAGTTTAAATTTTAAAATCATTTTTTTCTGATGAAAGACTGAGGCCGGTATGAAATATCAAATATATACATATATATATATATATATATATATATATATATAATAATAATAATAATAGAAATAAATAAATACTGTCAAAAAAAACATTTTTAACTTACAACTTTTTAGTAGTTTTTCCTATATATATATATATATATATATATATATATATATATATATAACCATTTCACTCCAAACAAGTCAATAAAGTTACTAAGACACAAGGGGTTACTGCATTCTAGGGAATGTAAGGAAAAAAAATACTTTTCAGGAGAGAGAGAAGAATAAAAAAAATAAACAAGAATTAAGAAGATGGTAGATAATGATTAACATTGCACTTAAATTTTTTAAGATCAAAGTTGCCCTGGAAGCAAGAAGCCAGAAGAGAGTTCTACAAATAAAAAGTATAAGAAAGGAAACTTTTAGCATAGAACTTACGGTTATATCTAACCATTTCAACTGCCAAATGATGAGAACTTTTTGCTAATATAGTTAGTTAAATGCCATATGTGATACATGCTTGGGTGATCATGTCTTAAAAGAGACACACCTGAGTGGACAGAGAATTTTCCTGTAATAGGTTGCCATTACTTTCTTCATTAGACTGGTTGCCAACAAAAGCTACAGAACCCAATCTGTTTATTTAATGCATAGCTAGAGAGAAAAGGGACAGATTAGTAATTTTCTTAAGATTACTTTTTATAAATAGGGAGTAAAAAAATAGAGTTAGTTATTGGGTATTTGTTGTTCACCATGCAATATTATTCATCATCACAGTTTATAACTTGATACTTTGAGCACCAACAAGTGGTGATATACAACTCTATAATTCTTTTCAATACATAAGTATATATTAGTATACATACTGGTAGAAGTATGACCCACTTTCTCAAAGCTGATCAAATATCTTCAAAGAATTTCAGGTTATTCTGTATATATATATATCTGTATAAATGGCTGGCCACTCATATTTGAGGATACCCATCTACCAGGGTAGCTATCTAATCCCTATTGCAGATGCTTGCTCAGACACACTTGTTTGTTGAGCACCCACAAAGCCCACATGTGGTTTATGCAGCAACTATGCTGAGCAGACCTTAGTTACACTTTATGAGAGAGAGTACATTATCCATCTGGTCTAAACAACGATCTGAACAAGGCCAAGACACTCAAACTCTTGGGTGCAATGACTTGTGACCAAACTAACACAACCATCGACTGCCCCTCAAAGTGAGCTGTCTACCTAAGTTCACTCACAAGGCGTGGATTGACCTGTGGTATCAATTTCAGGCACTTTCTAAAATGGGTGCATGTTGAGAAATCCTCCAGGTCAATAACATCAAGAAGTAACCTTCCTGACAAATCAAACATGGTGAAATTTGAACCTGGGCTTCATTCAGTCATATAGTATTTCTATGTTTATTAACATGGTGTTTTCAGCATATCTCTTTGTTAAATATTTCCTATTCTCTGATTATAAGTACTTTTTTCATTTTGCAGCTTGTTTTAATGTTTATATATAAATATATATTCCTGTACATCTTCCAGTACATTTTGTATTTTTATGAGATTTTATATATATATATATATATATATACATACATAGACACGCACATATATATATATATATATATATATATATATGTATGTATATTTGGGCAGTAAAATTTCTTTTGAGCATGTTTCAATGGGTAAATTGTTGCCATTTTATATTTTTAATTTTGAACATGTCAAATGTTTAATTTCGGGTTAAATAATACTGCAGAAATTTACTGGGTAAATTGTTGCCATTTTATAGTATTGGGTTAAATAATACTGCAGAAATTTATATTATTGGGTTAAATAATACTGCAGAAATTTCCTGGGTAAATTGTTACCATTTAATATTTTTCATTTTGAACATGTCAAATGTTTAATTTCGATTTTGTTGATTGCACAGTATAGTAGGGTCAGTTGGGCACCGTCTGTGATAAAAACATCAGAAAAATAACGTCTTTGAAAATGGCCAGTGAAGTGGCTGAAAATGATTGGAACTGGATGTGCAATGGATATCGACTCAGAACGACAAATTGAAGAGCCAAGTTCAAATTCCAGTTGAATTCCTTGCATTCACCTATGCACAAATACCCTTGGGAAAGGCATTAATCCATCTCTTGCCTCCAGTTATGGGTTAAATAATACTGCAGAAAGCAAAAGCAAACTACTGTGGGATAATATTTTGTCTAGTCAGTCATGTCTCTTTTGAGACATGATCACCCAAAGCGTGTATCACATATAGCACTTAACTGACTAACCTCCAGCAAAAAAGGAATATGTAAGAATACTGGAAAAATTAAATAAAAAAAATCAATAAAATCTTTCTTGTCAGTTGTTTTTAACAAAACATATATATATATATATATATATATATATACACACACAATGCTTGTCTATGGATGACATATATATATATGTGTGTGTGTGTGTGTGTGTGTGTGTATGATATATCGCAAACATAAATTTGAAATACCAGCTTTATTCACTTTCACACTGGCAACTTTAGAAATCCATTTTTTTCTCCTCACAACTAAATAAATAGCAGAGTAGACTGGACTCTCTAGCTCTAGGTGGTAGTAAAACAAGAATTATTTTGAATTACAAACTGTTAAGGCAACAGGAAATCACTCAACCATTTTTATTATGTATTCATGAAAATTTACTGATAATCAAGGAATGTGTGGAGAGTCATGATCTACATTCTGATTGACAAAGCATTTAAGAACCATAGCTTAGAACAATTGTTTTAATAGGATAGATATTATCCTTTCAGTATCCTTACTGCCTAGATGCTTTTTTATTTAAATGGTACTTTTGTCTCTGAGATGGAGATCAGAAGCCAAAGTCTGGGTGGGGGTTGAGAATTGTCTCCAATTTGGCACTACAATGAAATTAATTGGACTCAATAAAGTAAAGCTTTTTCCCTAGTGACAATTTAATGTTTGAGTAATTTTGGTAGTGGAACCAAAGAGAGACATTTGTATGTAATTGGATTTTCAAACTGAAATGAGGAATTAACAAAAAGAACTAATTCCTCCCCAAAGTTTTCAAAGACCCAAAGTGATAGAATCAGTCAATCTGATTACTAATTCTTTCTTTGCTCCTCTGAGACTCCATTTGACAATAGGGATGGATGGCTGCAAAATGTGTGATATTACACATGCCTTTTGTGTGAAGATTTGCCAACACTGGGAATCATTTTGGATTACTGGCTCCATAAAATCACTTTCACGTATTTTTTTAATTGCTTCTTTGATTTTGACTGATCTATTTATATATACTCCCTCTTTCTTCTTCAGCTTTCTCTCTCTCTTTTTCTTTAGGAACTTTGACTTTCTTTTTTTTTATACTCATTCTTCTTTAATTTTCTTTCAGAACCTAGACTTTCTTTTTTTAATTTGCATTTGTTTCTGTTCCATTTCCTTTCCTATTAACTTTTCCTTCTCTTTCTCTGATTTGTTCTCTATCTAATATTTTTCTTTCTTTTTTTTTCTTTCTTTCTTTCTTTACTATCTTAATGATTATATTTCTTCTTCTGATGATGATGATTATGTAAAAAAAATCCTTTGGACATCCAAACCTGGATGATGTGTTCTTAGTCTTTAATCAAAAAGAGGTGAGGTTGGGGTGTGTGGAGAGAGACATTTATTTGGGATCCTGAGTTGGAAATCAGATTAGGAACCAAAATGTCCATAAAACGGTCTAAAGAATTCTTGTTATTTTCGGTTTTGGTGCAAGGAATTTGATTATTTGCAGAGGGATCTATTTGTAACAAGAAAATACTGAGATGAATCATTTGGTTCATGAAAAGGCAATCTTTTGTGTTTTTTAGGTGCTCATCATTGTCCTTAATGATTTGGAGCTTGCTTCAGGTGAGGGGAGTTAAAATATATATGGATATCTGAGATTTTACAAGTGCTAATGTACTGACTATTAAGATTATTGAAAAATGATGTGGTAACAGTTTTCACTTTGAAGCTGAATATATATATATATATATATATATATATATATTGAACAGGTGAAGAGGCTCATCCCTTGTTCCCTGTTTAGGATGTGGTTTCCAGCTTTCGCTTTTCCAATCTTTTCACTCTTTTCTTTTTTTAATTTTTTTTTTTCAATTGGAGTAGATAGACTAAACTATCACCCGGTTCACACTCCACCCACATCTATTGAACAGGTGAAGAGTCTCGTCCCTTGTTCTCTGTTTAGGATGTGGTTTCCGGCTTTCTCTTTTCCAATCTTTTCACTCTTATGTAGCCCCCTGCACATCAGTGGTGTTACCGCCTTGCTCGGGGTGATATGATTAAAAACCACTACCAGTAGTGTGCAAAAGTATTAGGACAGGGATGATTTTCCTAAAAACCCCACTGAAATTTAAATATAGGGTGAAAAACCAAGTAAATTGCTAATAAATATTGATTATTTAAAACTAGGTATAAAAAAAATCTATTAAAAAGTTATATTTAATTTTTCCTATTTTCTATTAAACAAGTTATTTTGAAACTACTTATTATTCTATTTTCCTTGGATATGACTGACTTTTTTCTTATTCTCGAATTGATAAATTTAATGTTACTTTGCAAGACACACTTTTGAAACAAATACAAGCTGCTGGGCAGGAGATACCATTAGATACATTGAAGAAGTTTGTGATGTCAATGCCTGACAGAATGAAGGCTGTGATCAAAACAAAAGGCTATTATACCAAATATTAAATTTATTTTGTAACAAGTATTTTTTTCTTGTTAAAACATTTGTTGAGTAAATCAAATAAAATTACTTCAATTAAATTGTTTATTTTCTGTCAATATGCCTCATAAAAGATAAAATAGTTCTTGTCCTAATACTTTTGCACAGTACTGTACAATAAAATCCCGAATCTGTCTGACATTTAAGTTCTGTTTTATTGTGTCCTGCTTCATGCTTGTAGTATAGAAACAATTCTTTTGCAACATTTGACAAAAGAAAATATAAGAAATCTTTATCTGATTATCTTAAAAGACAATAAAGCATTATAAATAAAGAAAATGGTTAATGTATATTTGTCTGAAATGTAATTAAAAAAGTTAAGACATTTGTTTTAATTGACAAGTAAAGTTCAAATTCAGGTTTAGGTTATTGCAATAACTTTTGCAATCATGCTCATGGAAAAAAACAAATACTTCTCTTAAACTTTCAAAAGTTTTGTTTGATTGTAATTGCTTAAGAAGACTTATGAACATGTAGGTTGCTAAACCAATGAAAATCCAACAACACAAAAATAAAAATACCAGAAATTCTTATTTTGCATATCTCATTATCTGATGAAGCTTTAATACAAGTAAAACTTATTAGATTTATCAACATTTTCAATTTGTTCCTTATCCTATTATATATATATATATATATACACACACACACACACAGAGTGCAATGCATAAATTGTCACCATTTCATATTTTTAATTTTGCACATGCTGATTGTTTAATTTTAATTTTGTCAACTGCAGAGTATAAGTAGAGTCAGTTGTGCCCAGTCTGTGATAAAAAAAATCACCATAATGCAATTCACACTGCCAGAAATATGAAAACAGCATTACTTGGAATTCGTGCTGGAAGCTTCAATATGAACTTTTAGTTGGATGTCAAGCTGAGGACAGTGCAGAAGATTCAGAAATAGCTTGATGAATCTAAATGTGATTACAAAGGTGTTTAGAGTGATCTTTAATGATGACAACATTATGCATCCATTCATCTTTCCACAGGGCCTCGAACCTCACCAACTGAAACAAAGAGACCATCCAGAAGAGATACAGGAAATTCATTTGGCGGTTGTAATTGAAGCTAATGGCTATTTTATTGAACAAATATAGATATTTTTGTGTAACTTTGGTAAATATACCATGTCAGTGTTATTTTCATTATTGTATAATTTAGATAACAAGTCTTCTATTACACCCTGTATATATACATACACATAGGGAGCTAATTCCCATTGCAGATGCTTGCTCAGATACATTTGTGTTTGCTTAATATTTCCAGAGTTCACCTATACCTTAGAGTGTATCTATGCTGAGCAGTTTCTGGGAGAGAAGATATAATCTAGTGTAATTAGCAGTTTGAACAAAATCAGTATGCTCAAACCCTCAGTCACGATTAGTGACTTCATGTTAGCATAACTATTGATAGCATTTAAATAGTTCTATTTAACCAATTTCTTTCCCAAGGCTTGTATAAACCCATCGTATGACAGATGCTATGATCATCTCCCTAAGCCAATAACATCAAGAATTTCCTTTATCATAAATTGATCATGGTCATATTTGAACTAGGGTATATATACATGCTTTCAATTTGTGATATTTTTTTAAATATAATTTTACCACAAGCAAAACAGGACTGCCACTGGTGTGAAAGGGGTTACAATGAGAGAAAAAACAGGTGGATGGTATTTAGAGAGAGAAAAGATGGTAATTGAAGTTACATTTAAACTTCTGGAGATTGTAGCTATCTGCTTACAATGCTAACTCTAGCCATAAAACTAAATTATATAGTTTTCAATGGTCAAGTTTGGTTTCATTTGTACTTTAACATGGTCGTTGTCATTGTAGTAGCAGCAGCAGATGCCACATAAGTCAGTGGTATTTGTTATCTCATGCTGTTTGTTTCTTTCACTACATTATAAAGTCAGTTTAAAAACTAATAACAAACTGTTACCAAACAATTTCAGTATGCTTTTTGAATATTTACACCTTTGTGCAAATTAATTGAAACAACTGCTTTTAGTTTCCTTTTTTTAACTATACAATCAGTTCTAGACCCATTGGAGTGACAGGGTCTAATCGATTTCTATTTTTTCCTCAGGTTAGGTCATTTGCAATGTTGTGAAGTAATATAAATCTATTTTCAGGGTGTATGATGAAATTTGAATGGCCTTGAAAAATATTGAAAAATTGCGTCATCCATGACTGCATCAGATTTTATCACACCCAGACACTATTGGCTCAACTGTCAATTTCTTATCCTACGGCCATTGTCTGCAATGAACATTATTTCAAGAAAGTGTACGAAAGTTGTAATGGAGCACAAACACACTAGTATGCCTCGCAGAGAGATCACAGATATTGTTGGTGTCAGCCTTTCAACTGTCAGTCATGTCATCAAGGAGAAGAAACAAACAGGATCTATTAGTCCAAAATTGTTGTAACTCAAAATGTTACTGAATGAGAAATAACCAAAACGGAAGTTGGAAAATGAAATAGTAATCTTTATAACATCAACAAAATACAATACTTGTCAGCTGTGTGAAGTTGATATGGCTACAACCTCCAGAAATTTAAATGCAATGTCAATACACATCTACTAACCACTTGACTCTAGCCTTTCCCCCACCCCGTATATCCTTCCCTTTCTCTCCCCACTTCCAATTGTCATCACACCTGCATTTTCATCTTTCTATTGCTTCTTTCTAATTGGTTTGTAATCCTCTTCTTCCTCCTCTAATTAATTTTCTTTCAGTTATGTAGCCCCCCCCACACACACACACATCAGCGGCATTTACGCCTTGCCCGGGATGAAATGTTTAAAAAAAAAAAAACTACTGCTAATGGTGAGCTGCTAGACAGTAATATATCCCCTCCTCATAATAGTGTCCCACATATTTTTGAGGATTTGTATATGCCTATTAATGTTCATAGGTATGTATATAACAAAAACATCAAGAAAATTTAGATTGGAAGAGAAAGCAATGCTAAGAGATAAAGTATATATCATCAGGAAAAGTGTGAAAGATCCTAGGAAGACATTATTCATTATTAAAAACCAGGAACAAACTTTTACCAAACAATTTTGGCATGCTTTTAAATATTTATTATACAGGTAGATAGTGGAAAATCTTTCAATATTAAAGTGGGATACAATGAAAAAATTGCTGGGAACCTCTGCAAAAACCAGTAACCAGAAGTGATTAATAAATCAACTCTTAGATTTTATACAGGTTTGGTTTAATTCATCTTAATGAATTGATTGAAACATTGCTAACATTTGACACTCTAATACTTTTTTAATGGTGAACTGCATTCTTTGGTTCAAATAGTTCAAATTTTCACAGTCAGGATCCACCATTTCAAATACACTGAGTTGATTCAGTCTTTATAGTCTATTTACTAGAAACAAAGAAAAAAGTGCTGGATTGCTATGTGATGTCAGTTCTTCAAATACGGCAGTGAATGCTGGACAATATCATCGAAAATGAGGACAAACCTGGAAGCAGCGGAAATGTGGTTCTACAGAAGGATGCTGCGGATATCGTGGACTGATCATGCAAGCAACGATGAGGTGTTGGAAAGAATGGCAACAAAAAGGAAATTAATACTGAGCATCAGGAAGAGACAACTGAAGTTCCTGGGACACGCAATGAGGAAGGAGGGGTTGGAGAACCTGATACTAATAGGCCAGATAGAAGGAAAAAAGACAGAGGAAGGCAGCGGATAACATATTTACAGGGCCTGATCAGGTGGATTACAGAACGGGGGTTGCTAGGAGTAACAGGAGCAAACATACTAAGAGCGACAGCAGATAGGGATACGTGGTGAACCATGATCGTCTACATCCTGAAGGGACAGGGCACATAGAAGAAGAGGTGGTGAGGATTAAATTTCACTTCGAGAGCTTCTACTTCCAAAACTGTTGCAATGTGAAATGGTTCCCCAAGAGGATTCTTCCCTGAAAACTACAGTCTTAATCTCTTTGTCAAAGTTCAACCATTTCCTATCTTATATATACTTATAACATCCAAACTTGAGTAACCCTTTACTTTGAGTGGCATGCAGGCCTTGCATTGGTTAAACAATGTTAAAAGAAATTAAATAAATTCATATTTGAGCAAGAGAATTATAGGCTAGTGTTATAAACTGCGAATGAGAACATATGAGATTTTGTATGGCAAGTATGATTAAGTCTTTGATCTTAAAAATGAAGAATCAGTGTTGAAGTGATGCAAAAAAAAGAAAATTAAAATTAAAGAATGAAGTATAAAAGAAATGTGAGGAAAGAATAAGGGATAATATAAAGAAAATGGTTGACAGGAAATGAAAAGAGAAAGAAAAAGCAAAAATAATGAATAAAAGAAAGTAATATCTGAAAAAAAAAAAAAAAAAAGAAAATATCTAAAAACAAAATAAATGTGGAAAGACAAACAAAAAACATATTGAAAACCAGGAAATGAAATAAAATTGATTCATGAAGAAAAAATAGGGAAGTAGGGGATAAAAAAAGAAATTTGAATGAAGTAATGAAAGAAAAAAGGAATGTGAATAAAATAATGAAAGTAAGGAGATAAAAACAATATAAGAAAACGTTTTAAAAAAATAAAAAATGAAGAACTAAATAACAAAAATTACAAGTCAATTTAATCATAAAATTCTGTCTGTCTGTTGCATATCTTATATATATATATATATATATATATATATATATATAAATTTTTTGATCATTTCTATGAATAAGTTTATGTTAACAGACAGATGTTCCTGCTATGGGACAAAGAATAAAAGAAATAAAGATAAATTAAAAGAAGTAAAAAAAAAAAAGAAAAGAAAAATACAGAAAATAAATAAATTAAATAATTTTGAAAAAAAAGCAAAAAAAATTAAGGAGGAAATCATGAAAAAAGACCAAGAAGAAAAAGAAGAGGAAATTGTTCTGCAACAAATTCAGCAAAAGATTAATGTGGAAATGACCATTGTGTATATGATCTTCATGCATTTGGACAAGGGCAGGAATAAAAAGGTAATATCAATTCAATGATTACTTTTCATCTGGTCACAGATTTATGATAAAAGGAGAGTAAGGAAGTTAGAAAGGAGAGCAAGTAGGTGAGAGAGAGAGAAAGAGAAAAGGCAAGCCATTATTTTCTTTCCGTAAAAGGGAAGTCTAAATATATAAAAATTGCATCAGTGATGGTCAATTAGTTCTTTTTTATACAGATTTTATGAGTATTACAATAAGTGTAATGACGATTAGGACTGCAATAGATGGTGGAGACTGAGGTTGTAAATAGTGGAGTTGAGGAAAAATGTACAAAAGAGCACAGTAGAGTATTTTCTAATGATGATGTTAATGAAATAAATAAAGATGAGAGAGAAAAGGAAGACTAGTAGGAGACAATGGTGATGATCACAAGGATGAAAAGAACAGGAAGGAAACTAAAAGTGCACTTAAATAAATATATATACGTATGTGTGTATATGTATAATGTGTGTGCATATATATATATATATATATATAGATTTGTGTGTGCATGTGTGTATATGTGTGTGTGTGTATGTATATATATATATATATATATATGTTATGGAAGAAAATGAAGTGAATGGCAGATGATTCATAAAAAGAATTTTGATGGGTACAAAATAATAACAATTAGAAAGTGTGTAACTTAAAAGATACTTTCTAATAGGCCTACAAAAATTAGCTTACTATCAGAACAACCCAAGCAGAAAGAAAATTACCCTCTTTTATATTGGGAAATAATTGCCAAAAAGGAAAATAAACATTTAAAATAATGTTGAAAAATATGTGAAAAAAGAATTGGTCATAATTTGTCTATACTTTTGAAATGAAGTAGCATTTACATTATTTACACTGTTCAGACTATTCTCCTTCATCTTTATTACTATGCTTACAATGTTTTAGCTGTTATATGTTTCAACCTTCTTCAGGTGCTAAGGATTTTGAACCAAACCTTTTATTTTGATCACTGGGTTATATCATTCCCATATTATGTACAATGCCACTTCCAGATGCCCTGTAGATATCACTTTATCTGAATTCTCTAAGTTATTTGTTCAACAAATAAATTAGAGAGCTGATTTAAAGAGAGATACCTACATAATATAAAGTCCAAACATTGTAAATAATGTGATCATAATTTTCTGCATTTTCTCTCCACCCTTTAATTCCTGATTTGCAAATATTTATAACCTTTCACAAAATCTGGGCATGCACTTGCTTTTATCTATGCCAGAGAAATTTTATTTTTTCATTTATTTTAAACCTGTTTCTCATAAAAAATTATAAATTATTCACTGATATATTTAGAGCTACAAAAGAATACAGTGATAACATTTTGCATATAAATTCATCTGAGATCCAAATATCTTTCAATCTGTGTGTGTGTCTATACAATAATGGCTTACCTTTTCTCTTTCTCTCTCTCTCACCTACTTGCTCTCCTTTCTAACTTCCTTACTCTCCTTTTATCATAAATCTGTGACCAGATGAAAAGTAATCATTGAATTGATATTACCTTTTTATTCCTGCCCTTGTCCAAATGCATGAAGATCATATACACAATGGTCATTTCCACATTAATCTTTTGCAAATATATATATATATATATATATATATATGTAATTAAATCAAATAACTTATAACCAATCTAAATGACATGTCGAGTTTTCCTTTATTTATATATATATATGTATGTTGTTAACTGCTGCCATATCTGGTCAGGTGCCCCTGCTATTTTCCTCAGGCTTCTCGACAAGGTACAGCGGAGGGTCTGTAATGTGATCGATACCAACTTGCAGACCACCTGCAGTCTCTCTCTCACCGGCGCGATGTGGCTTCCCTGTGTCTCTTCTATAAATACTTTCACGGCTTCTGCTCCAATGAACTTAGATCACTGGTGCCCCCTAGATATGAATTTGCACGAGAAACTAGATTAGCAACTAGATCCCACCCTTTTACAGTGAAACCAATAAAATGCAACCACAACTTCTACTCCAACAGTTTCTTTTCTTGCACTTCCCGACTGTGGAATTCCCTTCCACATGTTTGCTTCCCAGATGGCTACAATCTCCAGGAGTTTAAATGTAAGGTCAGTAGACACCTCCTAACAAACTAACTCACTCCCATGCTTTCAAATACTCTTCCCATCTGCCCAACCCTCATCCTCGGTATCCTTAAGCATCTATCACCTTCCTTCTGATATTTCCTACACCTAACCACTCCTCCTCTTTACCTTCCCTTATGTAGCCCCATGTGCAATAGTGGCAATGGAATCCCTTGCTTGAGGTGAAATGATTAAAAAAAAAAAAATATACAATTCTACTTTGACAAACCAAAACCATCAAAAGTTACATAAAGTTTAGTAATACAGAACAATATTGTAAAAATACTTGCTTTCCAGAAATGAAAATTTTATAAAATGTTAAATTTTGGAAGAACAATGCTCTTTCCTATACTGGATAAGCTATCAAAATGTGGTTTGAAATCAAATAAATCCATTTCTTCATATTTTAGCCTGGTGAACGTTATATTTTTCCAGTTTTTGATTGTATCTTTTTCATTTTTGGCTATGTGCCTCAATTTACAAGACTTGGTGTTCATTTAAGTTCAAGCGTAAGTTTAATATCAATACCTACTAAGTCATATGTCCTCCAAGCTACAATACCAGGTTACATCAGTGATGAACAAATAACTTAAAGAGTTAAGTTTAAAAGGGAGATAATTACATGGTTACCAAAAGCAGCATTGCATATCGAATAAGAATGATATACTCCAGTGATCAAAATAAAGGGTTTGGTTTCAAATTTATAACACCTGAAGAAGGCCAGAGCATACAACAGCAGAAACATAATATAAGTTAAATATATTATTGATTCTTAGTCATTTTTCAAATAATTTTCTTGTATTTCCTTGAAAAAAAAATTTATATTGTATATCCACCATAGTTTGCCTCTTTTATTCTATATTTTGAGTTAGGAATAAAATTTTCTGATCAAATATGTAAAGGATTGTACATGCAGGGGATAAGAAATTAATTAAAATCAACCTTTTCACTTCATTTTTACAAAAATTCACAATGACATGCGAAATCCTGGCTTTCCCAAATAGAAAAAGGATTGACCATGTGCTTAAAAAAAAGTCAAACCCAGAATTTTCAAGTAGGTGTTAAAATAATTTTTGACTAATGTGTGTGATTTGCAAGACCAAAAAAGACTTTGTGAGTAAGTTGGAAAAATCTAATTACAATAAAAGGACTTCATCAGCCAGTCAGTCAGTCAGAGAGAGTCAGATGGGAGCCAATCTAATATATAACTTCAAGGGACTTGACTCAGACATTGTCCTCTTTCTTTTTCCTTCTGCTGATTCCTTTTACTTCTACTTTTCCATCCAAAGACATTCCTACTGAATACACACATACATAGGTATTTCCCTGTTTAGGATGTGGTTTCCGGCTTTTTCTTTTCCAATCTTCTCACTTTGTTTTTTTGGGTTTTTTTTTTCAATTGGTGTAGATAGATCTATCTATCGCCTGGTTCACACTCCACCCATGTCTATTGAACAGGTTAAGAGGCTCATCCCTTGTTCCCTGTTTTAGATGTGGTTTCCGGCTTTCTCTTTTCCAATCTTCTCATTTGTTTTTTTGGGGTTTTTTTTTCAATTGGAGTAGATAGATCTATCTATCGCCCGGTTCACACTCCACCTATGTCTATTGAACAGGTTAAGAGGCTCATCCCTTGTTCCCTGTTTAGGATGTGGTTTCCGGCTTTCTCTTTTCCAATCTTCTCACTTTGTTTTTTGGGTTTTTTTTTTTTCAATTGGAGTAGATAGATCTATCTATTGCCTGGTTCACACTCCACCCATGTCTATTGAACAGGTTAAGAGGCTCATCCCTTGTTCCCTGTTTACGATGTGGTTTCCGGCTTTCTCTTTTCCAATCTTCTCACTTTGTTTTTTGGGGTTTTTTTTTTTCAATTGGAGTAGATAGATCTATCTATTGCCTGGTTCACACTCCACCCATGTCTATTGAACAGGTTAAGAGGCTCATCCCTTGTTCCCTGTTTAGGATATGGTTTCCGGCTTTCTCTTTTCCTATCTTTTCACTATTACATAGCCCCCTGCACATCAGTGGCGTTACCGCCTTGCTTGGGGTGATATGATTAAAAAAAAAAATTACTCTTTTAACAATTACTAATATGAACATTTTCTACAAGTCTTGATACCCATAACTTTATCATTGAACATGAACTCTATCCTTAACTTATTAATAATGGTTATAATTGAACATTAACTTCTACAACTTGTTATTTTTTCATTTCACTAAATTTCTAGTTTAAAATGCAAAATGTGTATTTTATTCTTACACTATTCCACACATTCCATCCCGCCAACAACCAACCTTCTGATAATTCTGATAATGATAATTCTGTATAAGACTTGTAAGCTGTAGGGAGTTCAGTTAAGTATGACACAAGGCTGAATCAAAAAAACATTATCTCCCCCGGCTGCATACATCCAAGGATAGTTATTCTGTTAAGAATGATGAAGCTTCAGTTCTTTCAGCTTCATTCAGTAACTGAATTAAAACTTCTTTTAACTTCTGTTCAAATTGTATAAAACCATTTAAAAGATATTTTCAGTTCATTAGCAATTCCCCAGTGGTTAATTATCAATTAGTTTCAATTCTTTCTTAGGGGCAATTTCATTTGTGTTGCAGACTGAAAGAGGGTAAACTTTGCATGGTTTTTGACTAACAATTGCTAGACATTGGTTCTACTATTACTTAATATTTTCTTTTATAGAAATCAGCACAAAATTACTTATTCCTTTTATAAGAATTTTTTCTAATCAAAATGTGAGAGAAATACAATTATTGTAAATATTTTACCTTCAAATATGAGCAAATTAGTATTTCTTAGAAATCCTTTATTGATCATCCTCAACTAATCACAATAAAAATTCTTATAAGAGTTGAACAATCAAATAAACATTAATTTCATGTCAGCTGTTAATAAAAAATGGATAATGTCTAGATTAAAATGTCTACATAACAATAATCAATATGTAATTATGATATTAGCCCAAATAAACTAATGATTAACAACCAAAGCAGTCTAGCCTTTTTTAATATTAATATTTTCCGATTTGGTTAAATGATTAGATGCTATTGTCTTTAAACTTGATTTTCATGATTATTTAATGATTACCTCCTGAAGTGAGCCAGTAATTACAGATGCTGTGGCATTTGTAGGATTGCTTCAGAGACTTCTTTTATGTGCTGTGTCTTTTCCATTGTGAATGATCATGGTCCTCCATAACTTCATATTCTTTGTAGCCCTGAGTAAACTTTGTCTTTTCTCTCTATCTCTTATCACTGATCTACCAACCATTTACACAAAATTATTAGGTAATTTATGTGCTTCTTTCCTTCAATATATGGCTTACGGCCTATCACGTTGAAGTTAAGCAACGTTGAGCCTAATCAGTACTTAGATGGGTGACCACTTGGGAATACCAGGTGCTGTAAGCATATAGTGACGGATGTGCGTTGTGGTGCAGTGGATATCGGCTCAGAAAGAGAAATCAGTGAGCCGAGTTCGAATTCCAGTTGAATACCCGCATTCACTTAAGCACTGGTACTCTTGGGAAAGGTATTAATCCGTCCCTTCCATCCAGTTATGGGTTAAATAACAAGGGTAGGACTTGGGGACCCTGCCCTTAAAAAAAAAGTAAATCCCAATGAATCTTGATACTCGAAAAGAAAAATGCATTGCTAGACACAAAACTTATATAAAAAAAAACAACAATAAATTGTTGAAATAAAAAGGTATTCCCAGCAATAAATAAATAAAGTTTAGTTGGCAATAAATGACCCGCCGAGGTTGATTTGCCATAAAAACAAAACAAAACAACCAACCAACCTTCAATATACCCCTAAGCACCAAATTTTCAAGCACTGTCTTTATTATTCACCTTTGAAATTTCAAGTATCTCTTACTGATGCGATGTATAAGTGTCATTTTTACTTATATTTTCTCAAAAACTTTGTCATTGCTCACATGTTCAGTTCATGGTATTCTCAGAATCTTTTTACTGTTTATCAAATTTATTATGTTATTTAAATTTTTGTTAAATTTGGTCTTGTACAGGTATCTTGAAGTTTGAGTCAGTTAAGTGCCATACGTGAAACACGCTTGGGCGATTATGTCTCGAAAGAGACATGACTGACTGGGCAGAAGATTATCCTGCAGTAGGTTGCCATTGCTTTCTGCGGTAGACTGGTTGCCAGCCAAGGCTATAGAACTCAATCTGTCCTGTTATCTAACCCATAACTGGAAGGAATAGACAGATTAATACCTTTCCCAAGAGTATTTGAGCGTAAGTGAATGCAATGAATTCAACTGGAATTCAAACTCGGCTCTCCGATTTCTTGTTCCGAGCCGATATCCACTGAACCACCATGCACATAGTGAAGCTTAAAATTATTTCTATTAAATCACAAAATGACAATGTTTGTAAACCAGTTTTATATTGTAATAAACTCCCATCCGACCGCAGGTTTATGTGCTTAACTATTACATGCTGTTGTGTATCAGCTCATTACATTATCATAAAAGCATTTCAATTTTTCACTGTAGGTTAAATGCAGCATTTCTATGAACTAATAACATTTCTAATTCCGGAAATATTTATTTGATTTTGGTGCCAATAAAACGTGGAAGAATTTTTAGACATTCAGATTCAAATTTGACTTGTAAAATATATTGACTTTTTTAAAAAATGAGTTTAATTGTGAGTTGTTTTTTAATATGTTGTGGAGTGTCTTTAATAGAAAAAAAGTTACGTTATTTTTGGAGTTAATTAAGCTGAAATTTCTTTTTGTACATTTTTTTCAATAATAATAATAATATTTCTTAAGTTTTACATCTTGTAGACATTTGCAAAACTTTTGCCTGTTGGAATTAAAGTAATCCAAAAGTGAGTTTCCTCTTTATAAATTGATTACAATATAAAATCAATCCAACACTTAATGTCATGTAAATGAATAGAATTAACCTAAATACATTTTGGATGTGTGTTGTGGTGTAGTCGATATCAACTCGGAACAACAAATTGGGGTCCCGAGTTCAAATTCCAGTTGAATTCGTTGCATTCACTTACGCAGAAATACCCTTGGGAAAGGTATTAATCTGACTGATCCCTCCAGTTATGGGTTAAATAATAGGAGAGATTGGGTTCTATAGCCTTGACTGGCATCCAGTCTACTGCAGAAAGCAATGGCAATCTTCTGTGGGATAATCTTCTGCCCAGTCAGTCATGTCTCTTTTGAGACATGATCGCCCAAAGTGTGTATCACATATAGCACTTAACTGATTGACATTTCTGAAGATTTTTTTCAACCCTATCATAATTTGTTCAATTTTAAATCTTGTAAACATTTGTTAAACTTTCATAGGAATACTTAAATAAATTCTTTCTATTAAAACAATTTTTAAAGTAAAATAATTTTCTCAAGTCCACTGTTTTTTTCTCTTTCTAGTATTGACGTTTTTCATTTCTAAAGTGATGAGAAATTTGAACAAAAATTAAAACCAATGAAGATGGATTCATCTACATAAGTACATGTTTCCAGAATTTTTTTAGTCAGTACGTTACATGCCATATGTGATACATACTTGGGCGATCATGTCTTGAAAGAAACACAACTGACTGGGCAGAAGATTATCTCACAGTAGATTGCCATTGCTTTCTGTGATATACTGGTTGCCAGCCAAGGCTATAGAACCCAATCTGTCCTATTATTTAACCCATAACTGGAGGGAAGAGCCGGATTAATAATCAGCTTAAAAAGCTTCTGGTTGAAACAGCAAGATTGCAGATACACTCAGCACAATGAATAATAAAATACAGAGTAAGCAAGTATTGATAACAGTTGTATTTGATATGTTAGGCAATATTTGTTTCTCTCTTTGTTCTTAAGGAAGATCAATTTTTTTAAAAATTTTATTCAGTAAAGTTATATCCAAAAGTATGATAGATTAATTAACACCTTAGATTATAATAGAATTTTTACAGTAAAATAATTTTCACAAGTTCACTGTTATTGCTATTTCTAGTATTGATGAGTGTTTCCTTCCTAACATTTTGTTCAAGGTAGTAAAGAATGTCAACATTTTGATCATATCATTATTTTCTATTCTAGTTATATGTACTATCCCTTTTAGTTGCTGCTGCTGTTTGAAGTCCACATCTCATGAGGTATTTAAAAAAAATAACTGTAGCTTTCAAACCAAAATTTTTATTTTACTAAAATTTTAGATGATCAGAGTCTGACAGCTGATCTCTCCTCTGATCGAGCATTAACAACTCAGTAGAGAAAAAACTTCCTGGTTGTATTCAATGCCTCAAAAACTGTTATGGAGTAGTTTTCACACCGAAAGTTATAATCGTGCTATGTCTGTTGCTAATCGACTTAACATACACTAAATGTCAGGAACTTGGTAATCTTCCACTAAAAGCTGACTCCTTAGTATTCGGCTAACTGCCGACTAACATAAACTGCCTAGTAGTTCTGCTGAACTTAAATAGAACTCTAAAGAACTCTCTAGAACTTCCAAGAACTTCTTGAGTTAACTTCCTGTTAACTCTTATTAATATAGGAAGGAAAGTCCAGTATCTGAAAAATAGGTGTGTTTCACCATAATAAAAAATAAACTATTTATTTCCTTCCTGAAATGATCAGAAATTTGATCATAATATTTTTGTTATATTTATATTTGATCCACCACTTTTTTTTGTTTTTTTACAATAATGTTAGCTTAGCTCTGTACAAAGCCCAAGAATCACTTTGATAACGGGTTACAGAATGGGCACAGTTTATGGGGATATGTGGGGAAAATATCAAAGCAACAATTTGAACGACATAAGGTATGCAGATGATACAGTGCTGATTGCAGACACGGAAAGAAAACTACTGGACCTCCTACAGAAGGTAGCTGAAGAGAGTGACAAAAAATTACTACAAATAAACAGCAAGAAAACTGAATGCATCGTCATCAGCAAAAAGAACAACCCAAAATGCCAAATACAGGTAGGGGATACTAGAAACAAGCAAGTACAAAAATTTAAATACCTATGAAGTGTTAAAACAGGAGATGGAAAGTGCGACATAGAGATCCAAAGGTGAATTAGCATGGTGAAGGACACGTTCCAGAAGATGAGTAAAGTACTAAGACACAGGAAAATTTCCCTAGAACAAAGAAGAAAGTGCTAGATTGCTATGTGATGTCAGTTCAATATGGCTGTTACTGCTGGACAATATCATCGAAGGTGAGGAAAAAACTTGAAGCAGCAGAAATGTGGTTTTACAGAAGAATGCTGAAGATATCATGGACCAAACATGTGAGCAATGACGAGGTTTTGGAAAGAATGGCATTGAAAAGAAAACTAATGGTGAGCATCAGGAAGAGACAACTGAAGTTCCTGGGACATGCAATGAAGAAGGAGGGCTTGGAGAACCTGATACTGACAAACCAGATAGAAGGAAAAAGAGACAGAGAAAAGCAGCAAATAACATATTTGAAGGGCCTAATCAGGTGCATGACGGAATGGGGGTTGCGAGGTGTAACAGGAGTGTGACATAATAAGAACCACCAGGGATAGGGAGACGTGGAGAGCCATGATCGCCTACGTCCTGAAAGAATAGAGCCCACAGAAGAAGAAGAATCCTAGTCTTGAACAGATTAAGATTCCTCATTAGAGCCAATTCAACAAAATATCTGTTCAAGTAAAAATTATTGTACTGAATTTGACAAAAATGTATTTTGTAGCTTTCCTTCAAGCTTAAAACCATTTGTTGAATTTTATAGACATTTTTAAAACTTCTGCATCATGGAAATGGTAATATTAGCCGTTTCCCTATAAGGAAATATTTGTCATTCATTGACCAAGCAGCTAGTACTACTTTCAGTTGAAGTTTACAAAATCTTTCTCTTAAAACACTTTTTTAGGAAAACAGGTTTCTCAAGTTAAGTAACTGTTATTGCCCTTTTCAGTATTGATGAGAGCTACCTTACTAACCTTCTAGCTATGAAAAATTTGGAGAATTTGTTACACAATATAAAATCAATTCCTCTATTAATGTGATTAAAAAGCAAGAGAAAAAAAGGAAGAAATCAGTTTAGTACTGAATAAGTTTTCTTTGACTTTCCTTCAAATTATATGTTTGTTTCATTATTTTTCATCCATATGTTCATAATCATTTCATTTTGCTTTCAGATTCTTGTTTGCATTCTTCTATTCATTTTTGTGCTTGGTTATTAAAAGCTTTCATTTGGTCTGACAGCTACAGTGAAATTTCCCTCGATATAAACATGGGGGATATGAAATATCATTTTTTAAATACACAAACACACACATATATATATATATATATATATATATATTGCTCATTCAATAATGAATTAGAGCACTCTAGCTATTGGGCATGTGTAATGATATACGCTAAAAGGTTTTCCTTCTTCTACCGGACGCTCGTGGCCCAGAGGTAGAATCGCCGACTGACGCCGATTCGGTCGGGTTTCAATCCTGGGTTAGGAAGCGATCAGAGTCTAAGCCGTACTGATGAGCTGTGATACAGTGAAACAGATCTGTCTGCGGATGACTATAGTGTGTATATGACTAACATATATATATATATATATATATATATATATATATATATGTATGTATATATATAGACAGAAAATCTAAGCAAGAGCCAACAACCTACCATGGTTTTGCACTACGGCTCGTCAGGGAAATTGGCCAATTTCCCTGATGAGCCGTAGGGCAAAACCATGGTAGGTTGTTGGCTCTTGCTTAGATTTTCTGTCTTTGTTTGCTCTACTTTCATATTGAGCACTTTAGTGTTAGGGTTTTCATCTTGGGTTTTTTCATTCTTACGAGTGCTTGACTTTTTGTTCATGTACTTCATTTGTTTCTTTTTTTTACTTCCCCTTCTTTTCCCTCCAAGTTCTTTCTCAGTGGGTTGTCCAAGACGATTTAAATTATAGCTTAATTAATACTAGTTTTGGCAGAGTTAGTTCTGTTACTATTGGTATTGTTATTACTATATATATATATATATATATATATATATATATATATATATAGTCATCCATAGACAGATCTGTTTCACTGTATCACAGCTCATCAGTACAGTTAGACATCCGATTACTTTTTACCCAGGATTGAAACCCGACTGAATTGCCATCAGTCGGCGATTCTACCTCTGAGCTATAGGTGCTCAGTTTAAGGAGGCAGACTTTTTAGCATGTATATTATCATTATACATGCCCAATAGCTGAGAGTGTTTTAATTCATTGCTGAACAAACAATGCGTAGATAATGCAATTTAGTATTATTACAATAGAATTAGACAAATGATCTTCAGTGATATTAAATTTGATATATATATATATATATATATTTCATCTTAAATTTCTATATATCTATAAAAGAACAATAGGAATAAAGATAAATGAAAAATTAGCTGATGCCTTTGGTTTTCTGATGAACTTTATCAAGTCAAATGTAGTTGCCTTGATAAAGTCCCTCAAAAACATATTAGCTAAGTTTTCCTCTTTGTTATTATCAATTACTAATGTATTAGTGCCTCTTAAAACTAACTATAATCTATTTATTTTTTATGATCCCCAAAACTGTTAATTTCTTGGTGTTAGGTATATTTTTTCTTCTTTTTTTTAATATATTTTATACATAAAATTTTTATTTATTTATATCCCCTACTAATATCATCTTTTTTTTGTCTTTCCCCTTTATTCCTATGACAGAGTTGATTTGATCTCATTAACAATCAAACCCTATTTTATTTAAATTTAAAATTTAAAAAAACTTTAAGCAAAGACAAACAATATGTCATGTTTTCTATTTCTTGTTTTCCATTTCTTGTGTATCTGTCTTGCTCCCCACACTCCCTGGCTAACAATTGTCATGTCCTCATATCCAACATGAATTTTTCCTTTTTTCTCTTCTTCTCCCCCCACCCGCTCTCTCTCTCCTATAACCTTTTCCCCTATTTATCCTTTTTGTTTTTCTTTTTTCCCCTTATTTTCTGTTTTCCTTTTCTTCACTTCAGTTCCTGTGAGATGCTTATTTATTGTTTCTTTAGACAAATGTAATGTTTAAATGTCCATTTCCAAGATCGAGTTTTGATCCATTTTGCTATCTGGCTGTTTTCCCTGTCTTCCCTACCCTCTGTAACATCGTTTGCCTTTCTTCTAACATAATCTTCTCTCTTTTTTTAACACCCCTCCCACTTTTCTTTCTGATTTCTTTCCTTTTCCTTTCATTTCAAGTGAACTTTCTGTGTTTGGAAAACTTCTTGAATTTTTCCATAAACAAATTACTGACAAAGTGAATATACTTCACAGAAATGATCACATGACACATAATTTTCAAAGCTATATTTGAAAATTATATACAAATATATATAGTTAAATAAAATAAAAACAAGAGGAAAACTGTATTTTAAATCGCCTACGCGTTTCGTCCTGTGATGGACTTATCAAGGCAAAAAGACAAAATGAGCTTTATTCTAAATTACGTATCTATAAACAAAACACTGTTGGCAACCACAAAGATGCTCACAAATCATTATAAAAGATTAACAGGATATTTTTGTTAAAAATTTTTAGAATACAGTTTTCCTCTTGTCTTTATTTTATTTAACCATTCTGTCCTTAATCTCAGATTATAACTGAGTATATTTTTACACACACACACACACACATATCGCCCGGTTCACACTCCACCCACGTCTATTGAACAGGTGAAGAGGCTCATCCCTTGTTTCCTGGTTAGGATGTGGTTTCCGGTTTATCTCTTTTCCAATCTTTTCACTCTTTTTTTCTTATTTTTTATTTTTTTCAATTGGAGTAGATAGACTAAACTATCGCCCGGTTCACACTCCACCCATGTCTATTGAACAGGTGAAGAGGCTCATCCCTTGTTTCCTGGTTAGGATGTGGTTTCCGGTTTATCTCTTTTCCAATCTTTTCACTCTTTTTTTCTTATTTTTTATTTTTTTCAATTGGAGTAGATAGACTAAACTATCGCCCGGTTCACACTCCACCCATGTCTATTGAACAGGTGAAGAGGCTCATCCCTTGTTTCCTGGTTAGGATGTGGTTTCCGGTTTTTCTCTTTTCCAATCTTTTCCTTCTCACATAGCCCCCTGCGCATCAGTGGCGATTTCGCCTTGCTTGGAGTGATATGATTAAAAAAAAAAAATATATATATATATGTGCATTTCTAAAGAATTAGAAGATTTAGTTTTAATTCAACATTATTATTTTGTACTTGCTCATATTTAAAATGGACTTCCATTTTTATTTTGAACCGTGTTTATTATGTTTATGAACTTCTGATATTCAATAAATCTCAAGAAAGAAAATGTATTCTCTAGCAGGAATCAAACCTGCATCCTCTTTTGTAAGAAAGACCATCATTAGATCTGGTGTGCTTTACTATTTGGCTATAAAGAGTATCACAATACAGCAAGGCTATATTTTCTCTTTCAAAGAGAAGCAAACTTCACTAAGATATTTCTCTCAAAAACTTATATCTGCTGGTCAAGTCAATCACCAAGACCATAACCGAATAGAGCTTGCATTTCAATCTGTTGAAAAGGGGACTGAAGGAAGAACCCCACCATGCAAAAAAAACAAACAAGAACTGAAAGAGGCTGCATTAAACATCTTAAAAAGCATCATAAATGAAGAATGCAAAAGTTTGGCAATGCCAGTGGGTTGCAGGCTTGATGCAGTTATTGCAAGCGTTATACAAACAAATATTAAATATTTTTTACTTAGGCCATCTGTTCATTCACTTATGCTCACCCAAAAATGGGGTAATCTTGTACAAATGGTGGCATTTTTTAAAAGTTTTTTAACACATATAAATGTAAAAAGACCTGGAAATAAAAGCTGAAATTATGAACTCTATTCTTCTTTTAATCTTAAACCCAAATGTCTTTAATGAACAACAAAAACAAATATTGCCATTCCAGTAGTTTGTAAGGGACTCTGCATGTGTGTGTGGATAAAAATATATAAAAACATATAAATTTTTATATACCCGAACAATGTTAAGAAATTTTATGACAAAGTGGAAAAATATTGTGTGACATGGTTTGTCTTTTGGAGCAAAAAACAAACATTACGTTGTTCTTAAAGGATGAAACAAGTCACATGAAAACCTTTTTTCACTTTGTCAATATAAATATATACAGACAAATATTGTAAGCAAAAATTTTGAGCCCACCCTGCATTTCTTTGAAGAAACATTATAAAACAAGATATTTTTGTATTTTTTAAAAAATAAAATATAAAATTTCAATAACTACAGTGTATTTGCTTTTATTTTGACAAAAATGTAAACACTTAACTATAAAAATTTGCCATTCAACAATATCATAATTTGTTTCCATCAATAAAACCAACAACTGTTTAATTATTTAATTTTTAGCATTGTTTCTATAAGTTTTGAAAAAAAAAACTGGTAACAGAAGCACTTCCAATTCACTCTCAAACTAATAGGAAAGAGTTGATGAGATTTAGATGGCCAAGTTGTAATTTTCAAAATTTTGTTCTTTTCTGGAACTTTTCTCCAATTCTGCATAAACCAGATGGTATAGCATATCTTTGCATAATTGAATGATACAAATCATATTGAATGATGTTTTGGTATAAGGACTTCTAATACAGATAGAAGATTTTTTTTTCCTTTACTTCTTTTTCAAAGGGATTTAATTTTTTTTGCAGATTAAAAAAACTTTTTTTAGAGATTAACAAAGATGACCAACCAAGAAGCATTCTCCAGGATTGAACAGAGGTCAGTTATTAAGTTTTTGGTTGCTGAAGGGTGCAAACTAGTTGAAATTCATAGGAGAATATCATCTGTGTATGGTGCCACATGTTTCAGCCAAATAAATGTCTACAAATGAGCTAAACTGTTTAAAGAAGGATGGAGCAGTGTTGAGGATGAAGACAGGCCCGGGAAGCCTACAGAAGTAAGGTAATCGAATCAGTCAATGACCTCATTTCATCTGACAGAAGAGTGACAATAGATGACAATGCAAGGACTTTGAGCCTATTTGTTGGGAGTGCACACAAAAATGGCCATGATGACCTTGCCTACTCGAAGGTCAACTTCAAGACCTCACACAGCAGCCCAAATGGTGGAAACCATCAATGAGCTGGGCTGAGAACTGCTCCCTCATCCCCCTTACAGCCCAGACTTTGCCCTTTCAGACTTTCACCTGTTTGGTCCCTTGAAAGCGTTCACGAGAGGCACGAAGTTTGAAAGTGATGATGAAGTCAAAAGTGCTGTGAGCGATTGGCTGAGACATCAGTCTCAAAGATTTTTATGCTGAGAGAATATGGATCTTGTGCACAGATGGGAAAAATGTGTGACACTGCTGGGAGACAATGTTGAAAAAAAAAAACAACTAAGCTTCTATCTGTATCAGAAGTCCTTATACCAAAAAATTCACCTTATTTCACCTCATATTCTTTTTCCTTATGGTCTGCTTGACCTGAATCAAATCTTCAATCCTCTCTACCCTAAAGCACCACCACACCATATCAAGCCACACATTTTTGGAACCATACATTCATCATTCAGTCTCTCCCCTGGCTTTCTTTGCACATACATTCTTCTCTTAATATCAAAAAGTTCAAATTTGAACTTATCTGCAGAACGTTTTGCCATTCTTTCATGTCTTTTACTTTTTTGCCCATCGAAGTCTTACCTGCTTATTCACACTCTATAACAAGTATTTCTTGATGGCCATGCCCCTCCTAAACCCTGCTGATCTAAGTCAACATTTTACAGTTGAGAGCAATGCTAGTTACTATAAAGAGAAATTAAGCTGAACTATCAATGCTGGAGCAGTTTTCTATTATTTTTTGCTCTTAATAATCAAGTGTTTATCTTCAACAGTTGTTGTCACTTTTGGTGCTCCAGCTTTATTTTTGTTTCTATTTACTGCTTTTGTAATGAATATTGCACCCCATCTGAAGAAATCTTCAACTTTTTAGAAATGTATCTTTGAGAATAGCCTTCTTTGAATAAAATTTCAATTTGTGCCCTCACCTCAATTTTTAGCTGCTTTGATTTTGCCATTTGGTCAAATTACTTCAAAATTTTAAAAAATTAGAATCTATAAAAATATTGTCCTAATGGTACAAACTTTTTTTCTTCAAACAGAGACAGTTACATGTGTTTTGTTTACAACATTAGTCAATGCTGAGTTAGCATTTAGAATTTTGTATCAGCATTTAACTTTGTTGAAAATTCTGGTAATCTCAAAAATTCTACTGAGAGGTTGATGGGGCAAATAAAATCATACAAAATGTACATAATTTATCAAAATGTATTGTGGACAGACGAATCCAAATTTGAACTTTTTGGTAGTAAGAGGAGCCTGGAGAAAGACAGAAAAATGAAAGCATATATGCTGTAGTTACTGAATATACTTTCTTTTTTTTTTTTTTTTTTGCTTAAAAAAAAGTATAAAAATATCTCATTTTAGGGTGTTATTTTGTTAAAGAAATGCAGAGTGTCCCCAAACATTTTGCCTGTAGTGTAGAAATGGAGATAGAAAGATATGCATAAGTTTCAGAAATTTCTTCTCAGAATAGAAATTTTGGTACCACAAATATGTTTTTTTTTTCAAAAATAAGAGTCATAAATGCTGTTTTCTGCCAACAGAAATATCTCATTCTCCAAAACCTGTCTGCTTCATGAATTCCTTTTTGCATAGATGCACAAATGTGCACTAATATTCCAAGTGTATATTTCATGATTTGGAGACAATTTACTAAGAATTATTACATTTTCAAATAATTTATATGATTATTTAACATACAAAAAACACTGCCTTATACATGCGACATAATATAAATAACTTTGTCTAGCAGACAATTTCAAGGGTGAAGATAAGTCAGAAAATATTTATTGACAACCATTATATGATTATCAAAATCTTAAAAATAATTTATGATTTGTGAAATGCTATCTATTTACAATTAATATGTAAGTATGTTTGAGGATAATTACCTGGGTTATTTATGCTCTACAGATGTATTGCTATTGCTAAAATGTTTTATTTGAAACAAAGTTAAATAATGCATTTAGCCCTCTTAATAAACCCAAATTATTATAAATCAACTCAGAAATGATCAGATATCAAAGTCAGAAGCTATAAACCATTCAGAACTCACAATCCTTTGGAAGATGCAATTCAGTTTTCAGCTCTAATCTTTAATGGTTTCTTTTCTCACTAGAGTGCCACTTTTAAGCTAATATTTCAGCCTCAATATTTTTTTAATCATACAAGGCAGTAAAGCCACTAAGATACAACCAAAGCAAGGTAGTAAAGCCACTAAGATACAAGAGGCTATTGAATGTGGAAGAATTAGGAAACAGAAACGACTGATATTGCATTTAGAATTTTTAATATTAAAGTTGACTGGAAAGCATGAAACAGAAAAAGAGTTCTGCAAATAAGAAGTACAAGAAAAGAAACTGTTAGCACAGAACTTATGGCTCTATCCAGCCAATTCAACTATAAATTTATGAGACCTTGTTGCCAGTCTAGTCAGTCAGTTAAGTGCCATATGTGTACATGCTTTGGATGATCATGTCTTGAAATTGACATGACTGACTGGGCAGAAGATTATCCGGCAGTAGGTTGCCATTACTTTCTGTGGTAGACTGGTTGCCAGCTAAGGCAATCTGTCCTATTATTTAACCCATAACTAGAGGAAAGAGATAGATTAATACCTTTCCCAAGGGTATTTGTGCATAGGTACTGTGCTTAAATTTATAAAGTCTACTATAGTGAAAAGCTCATCCAAACAGTTGCTATGAAAGTATTTATAGAATTGATACAAGATAGTAACTTTACAGCATTGGAAAAATAATTGAAGATGAGATGGCAGATCAGAACTAGTAATATTGCTGATTCTTCTTTAGGTTTTGTCAAAAATCTCTAGATATATAGCAGGAGCACCAAACTATATGTGCCAGTAATATTCTAATGAATGGTCGCCTTATAGATAGGTAAGACAAAATCTGTCTAGCACGACACTGAACCAACTATCTTAGCAGCTGATCTAGCAATGGATTCCATTTTGTATCAGCTGAGAACATTAACCTGAGAAGGTGAACAAGTCTCTCTCCTGGAGGTTACTATCAGCTATGCTGATGGAAGACAGAATGTGGTCTCTCAAATGATTAATAGAGAGTATTTCATTTCTCCAGTAATCATAACAACAGTATCAGAGCATAAACACAAAAGATATAAAACAGAAAAGAGTATATATGAGTAAAAAGCAAAAGTTGTATTTATTGATCAGACAGGATTGATATCAATTTGTTAGTGGTAATGGAAGCAATCCTCTCTTGAGCTATACCCAGTCTGAGTATCAATCCATCTGATCAACTAGCCGATCATACAATTGATAGACTGTTTATTCTTTGCAAACACAACTGTCCCAATCATAATTGAATATCAATTAGTGATATTTTTGAGAACTGACAATATTTCTTTATTCTTTTTTTTCCCCCCATTTTCTTTTATTTTTCTTTTCAGTCTTTTTCATCGTTTCATTTTCCCCCATTTTCTTTCCCATTTCTCTTCTTGGCAAGAAAGAGCAGAGAGGTAATTGTAAATTACCAATACCTTAAGAATATTGGCTTTCATAAACAAAGCAATCATATCTAAGTGACCTCCCCTGACCCCAATGTCAGTGATAGACAACAAAACAATTGTCATCTTAAATCTGAGGCTTTTTGTTTTTTGTTTTTTTTGGGGGGTTATTTTATTATTTTATATTTGGCTGCTTGGATCATTGATTGTTTGATCTGTCAAATGTCTTTTCAGTTTTGTTTTTGAATATGCATATTTGCTTTATTTATTGATACTGAGATGAAAAAGTGTTTTTATTTAATTCCTGGTAAAGAGTAAATTTTAAAAAATTAAGAAAAAATTAATAAAGAAATATTGAAAAGACAAAATAAAAGAAATGAAAAACAAAAAATTAAACAAGATTAAAAAAGAAAAAAATGGAGTAAAAAAAAACAAAATAGAGAAAATCTCAAAAGAAAGAAAACAGAGCAAAAAAAGAATACTTAAATTATGATATGAAGCAAAAAAAAAAAAAGGAGAGAAGAAATAAACCTAAATAATGGAAGAATTTAAAAAAACAAAGAAAGAATGTGAAAAACAAAAAAAATGTGGTAATTACATTGTTTGGATAGTTGTACTAATCTTTATTGTCATAGTTACGTTGTTTTAGCCATTAAAGACTTCAAACTTCTTCAGGTGATTAGAATTTTGAGCAGAACCCATTTTGATCACTGGGGTAGATTGTTCTTGTTTCAGTAATCATGCCAATTCCAGATGTTTTAGTTATCTCCATTTAGCTCAACTATATTTTTGTTTGCCACTGCTGTCACCAGGTATCGAACTCTCAATTCTTTCGATCACACCACTGGATTATATAGACACTTTTATTCACTGGGCTATGTGTCTTTGAGGACATGTTGGATTGAGTTAAATATAGAAAACTAAAATATCTGGTAATGGCATGATTCATGGAACAAGAACAATCTACCCCAGTGATCAAAATAATAGGTTCTGTTCAAAATTCCAATCACCTGAAGAAGATTCGAGTGTACAGTGACTGAAACTTCATGAATATGACAATAAATATGAGGATATCAGTCCAAATAAGGTAAATGAAAATAAAGGAGTTTTAAAAAAAAATGGAAAAGAGCACTTGTACTTTGAAGAGACAGTTGATATTTCAAGAATATATGATCAAGAAAAACAATGTGGAGAATTTGACACTTATAGGAGATATTTAGGAAAACTATTGCTAAGATGTGCATTGTGGTGCATTGGATATCGGCTCAGAATGAGAAATCGGGGAGCTGAATTCATTGCATTCACTTATGCGCAAACAACCTTGGGAAAGGTATTAATCCGTCACTTCCTTCCAGTTATGGGTTAAATAACAGGACAGATTGGGTTCTATAGCCTTGGTCGGCAACCAGTCTACAGCAGAAAGCAATGGCAACCTACTGCGGGATAATCTTCTGCCCAGTCAGTCATGTCTCTTCATCGAGACATGATTGCCCAAGTGTGTATCACGTATTGCACTTAACTGACTGACTGATTGCTAAGAGTTGTAAAGATTAATTAATTAGAATATGAAAAGAAAAATGATTAAGGAAAGTGAATCACCTATCATAAAGCATCTAGACAGAATGAAAATAAAGTACAATCTAAAAAAAGTAAAGAATAAAATCTAAATCTAAACTTATTTATAAATGGAACTTTGTGTGTGTGTGTGTGTGTGTGTGTGTCCGTTACCTATAGACTCGGAAATGGCTGAACCGATTTTTTTGGATATTTACACAGTTGTACTATAAGCATCTATGAGTGTTCTTAGCTAGGTTTTGTGCCAAGGTACCCCCCAATAAATATCAAAAATTGATAATCGAAAAAATCGGGTTATAGAAGGAGTAGTCCGATTTTAATCAAATTTGATACACTCATAGACAAAGATATAAGAAACGATATTCAGAAATTTCAAGGTTGCAGTACTTACAATAGTGCAGAAAATTAATATATATATATATATATATAAAAGGCAAGATGTTTGTGTGTGTGTCTGTTTATCTGCCTGTATGTCTGTATTTTTTTCAGTCCTTTTATTTTAGTTTTTGCTTCAGGTTTGGCTCTAAGTAGGTATAATTGTAGTTCTTAGTCTCAGTCATGATACCATTTACTCAGTTTATGATGAAAAAAACTTATTTGATATCGATACCAGGAAATCAAAATTTGACTTACATCCATTCATTTTTCTTTCAGTCTATGGTTTCACTTTAACTGGAAACAACTATTGCTTTTTAGTCTTTCATGCCAATGTCCAAAGAGTCTGAGCTCCAGGACCATGGATTAGTCTTAAAGCTTTCATTACACCCAAGCAAGGCCGGGCTATACTACTAGTAAGCTATAAAAGCAGAAAGAGTTTATAATGCTCTAGATAGTGAGCCTGAGCTGCAGCAATAGAGATCACAAAGGCCTTGACGGGGTCTGACATACAGGTCTTCTTCACATGCTGATAAGTTACAATGTCTCTGGACACATTTTTGGGTTGATGTAGTCTTATTAAATCATGAAAAGAAAGTTATCATGAATGGCCACTCATCTAGATCCTTTCGTACTGATGTGGGCGTTCCCACAAGGCTCCATACTTGGTCTTACATTGTTTCTGATTTTCATTAATGACCTACCAGATGACATAAGCTCTCAACTTGGCATCTTAGTAGTAAGGCTGATCAGTTCAACAATGTCAAAGTGGCAGCGAATGTCCAAAACGACATCAAAACCATTGTTAACTGCAGTTTGTCAGTTTGAACACCTTCCAAACTTCTCTTCTTTAGTCATCTTAGTTACTTCTCTCTGCCTTCCATCATCATAGCTAATGCTAACCTCCAGAAAAATGATCTGATGCACCTTCTTGTGCTATTGAACAGGTTAAGAGGCTCATCCCTTGTTCCCTGTTTAGGATGTGGTTTCCGGTTTTCCCTTCTTCCAATCTTTTCACTTTTCTTTTCTTTTGTATTTTTTTTTTCAATTGGAGTAGATAGACTGAACTATCACCCAGTTCACACTCCACCCACGTCTATTGAACAGGTGTAGAGGCTCATCCCTTGTTCCCTGTTTCGGATGTGGTTTCCGGCTTTCTCTTTTCCAATCTTTCCACTTTTCCCTTTTGTTAATTTTTTTTCAATTGGAGTAGATAGATCTATCTATCGCCTGGTTCACACTCCACCCACGTCTATTGAACAGGTGTAGAGGCTCATCTCTTTTTCCCTGTTTAGGATGTGGTTTCCGGCTTTCTCTTTTTCACTCTATTCACTCTTACTTAGCCCCCTGCACACCACTGGCCTTACCACCTTGCTTGGGGTGATGTGATTAAAAAAAAAATTTTCAGCTGAAAAGAGGTAGAAAGACAATATTAAATCTATTGCTAGGTCAGCTTTTAAGAAAATCAGTTCAATGTACAGTATTTACATTATTTGAACTATTGTCTTTCTCTTTTTTGCCATTTTGTACGACGTTTCAGTCTTCTTCATTTTTTAGGAATTTTGAACCGAGCCCTTTATTACAATCACTGGGGTATATGAACTCCATTTCTTGTGTAAAGCCTCAATTAGAAGTCATGAGTTATCTCCCTCTAACCTTGCAAGTTACTTGTAAAGCCTGGTATTGAACTCACAACTAAGAGTCAGGTCAGGAACTAACCAATGTCTATATCCACTGGACCATGTGTCCTTAAGGACAAGAACAACTTAATTTTTGGGACTTATAAACCTAATGTCTACTAACCCTTTTTTTTTTTACCAGAGTTCATATTGCGATTTTTTCATGTTAATGATTTTCTTTTGTATTTTTTTTACTAGAGTTCATATCTAGTATTTCTGATGTTAATGGTTTTCACTAATATTTCTTACCAGAGCTCATATTGAAATTTTTGACCCTAATGATTTTCTCTGGCACTCCATATAACTGGTTCCCATATTGTGTTCATCTCTATGCTTGGTTGGGTTAGGAAATTTTTGAAGCCTAGCAAATGTGCTGATTCCTTAAGTTTACGTAGTTACCAGTGGTGTTCTTTATCTATTATTTTAACTTCATCCCATAAGGGGCGGTGACCCTCTTTCTCCCTCTATATGTGGTCAGCTATGCCAGATTTTTCTATGTTCTTAGAGCCTTACCTTTATATTTCTTTCTACAGCTACATGGAATGGCGTACACACAGTCCTTAGTCATGTCCTCATCTGTTGGGGGTCTTACTTGAGAGAGGTTCCTGCAAAGTGTAGAATCACTTCTTAAGATTGTCCTGATGTTATATAGACCACAGATCCTTCGTATCTTCTCCGATACCTTCACATGGGGGAGACAAACCAAGGCTGTTTTCTGAGAGTTGTTATCCTCCTGCACCCTCCCTTCCTTATATGTTGGTGTTGTTGTCATGTACCCTGCATAATTGTTTCGTTGTAGGGTACTGCTTATACTGACCATTTCCTGTTTGTATGACTGTGGATCACCACTTATGACTTTTGCTCAATGTTGAAGGCAGCAGATGATCCCTTTCTATATATTGTATGGGTGGTGGGAGTTGAAGTTGAGGTATTGTCAGGTGAATGTTGGCTTGTAGTATAAGGATGTCTTTAACCCCACCACTGTTCAAGTTTTTAGCACATCTAGAAATGTTAATTTGTTGGCACACTCTTTTTCTATAGTGAACTGTATGGATGGTCTTATTGAGTTCACATGGTTGAGTAACATCTGGAGCTTCTCCTGGTGTGGCCAGAGTATGAAGGTGTCATCAACATATCTCAGCCATTGAGTTCATTGTGTCATGCAAGACAATTTGTTCGCCAGGACTGATCTTACATATTTATAAGACTAACATTTGCCCATGCCTAGAATATTGCTGCCAAATATGATTCAGTGCCCCTGCTTTTACTTTGAACTCCTTGATGAGCTCCAAAGAAGAAACAGCAATATTATTTGTCATGATCTGGCAGCTTGGTTCCAGTCACTTACTCACCTCCATAAGGCTTCCTCTCTATGCCTTTTTATAAATATTTTCATGGTTCAGATGAGCTCATCGCTAATGCACCTAGACTTTATGAATTTAAGTAAAGTACTAGACTGGCAGATGTGCATTGTGGTACAGTGGATATCGGCTCAGAATGAGAAACCAGGGAGCCAAGTTCGAATTCCAGTTGAATCCATTGTATTCACTTACGCGCAAATACCCTTGGGAAAGGTATTAATCCGTCTCTTCCTTCCAGTTATGGGTTAAATAGCAGGACAGATTGGGTTCTATAGCCTTGGTTGGCAACCAGTCTACCGCAGAAAGCAATGGCAAACTACTGCGGGATAATCTTCTGCCCAGTCAGTCATGTCTCTTTCGAGAAATGATCACCCAAACGTGTATCATGTATGGCACATAACTGACTGACTGACTAGACTGGCATCAATCTTATCAAGTAATAGTTGAGTTGGCAAGATGTGGCCATAAATTCTATGCTAACAGTTTCTTTTCTCAAGATTCTTAATAGTAGAACTTCCTCCAGGTTCTTTGATCTCCAGCCAATGTTAATCTGTAAAGATTTAAATGCAATGTTAATTACTATATATTGTACTCCTGATTACTCTTTCTACTCATCATTAATGTTCCTGTTTCAAATTCTTCCATAACCTGTAACTCCTTGCATCTTAGTGACTTTACTGGGATGATACTGGTTAAAAAAATAAAAATAAGGAATAAATAGAATTACAGAAGAATGATGATTGATGGCTAAAAAGAATATCAATATTATAAAAGAATATCAATATTAAAAAAAATATTATGATGAAATACATTGTGAAAAAAAAATAGAACAAATATTTCTGCTTTCTTTATAGTTTTTTACTTATTTGCTAACAGGACAACATCATAGTTAACTTCTTTGAAAGAATAATTCATATCAATTTTGTCAGCAAGAGATTTTTGCAAAGTTCTCATGAAACATATCTAGAAAGTGTGTCTGGTAATTTGCAAAATTGACTTAAATAGTAAACATGACAGAAGATATTTTTCAGAAAAATATCTATCAGAAAACAAAACTATTTGCCTCTTATGTCTTAGTTGTGCCTCACCATTCCAATAATCCTTTCAACATTGCCATCATTAGCATCAGAGCATGAACACAACACATAAAACCATCATTATCATCAATAATCTTTTTTTCTCTTCACATCCATCATCATCATCACTATCAACACCACAACTTTCATGAGCAAAATTTTCACTACACCATCACTACTATCAACTTACCAAGGGAAATCATCATAAATTAGTGGATGTAGTGGTAGCATCTGTTTGAGTACCAACAATGGGCAAATAGTTAACCCCTAAAATGGGGTAAAAAAACAATGAAAGTATAAAATTAGATTTCTATAGTACAAATTACCAGCAATATATTTTTGACAAAAAAATTACCAACAGCAAGACATTTGACAAAAATTTGTTTTACAATAAGACATCAATGAAACCTGATCTACAAACTGATTTCTTACAAATAATGCATATTCTACTCATACTTTTTTTAATTTTTTTTTTTTTATAAGCGTTTCACCCCGAGCAAGGCATGTCACTGCCACTACTGTGCAGGGGGCTACGTAGAGTGGAGAAAGGCTGGTTAAATATAGGAAATAACAGAGGGTGGGTGATAGGCGGGTGAGGATACTGAGAATGAGGGTTGGGTAGATGAGAGTGTTGTGAGAATAGTTGGGAGTTAGTGTGATAGGAGGTGTCTATTGACCCTACATTTAAACACCTGGAGATTGTAACTGTCGGGAAAGCAGACTTGTGGAAGGGAGTTCCACAGGCGGGAAGCGCGAGAAAAGAAGCTGTTGGAGTAGAATTTACAGTTACATCTTATTTGTTTAACTGTAAAAGGGTGGGACCTAGTTGCTAATCTAGTATCTCGTGTAAATTCGTGCTTAGGCGGCACCAGTGATCTAAGCTCATCGGAGCAGAAGCCATGAAAGTACTTGTAGAAGAGGCACAGGGAAGCTACATCACGCCGGTGTGAGAGCGGCTGCAGCCGGTCTGCCAAGTCAGTATCAACCACGTTACAGATCCTCCTTTGTATTTTGTCAAGAAGCCCAAGGAGAGCAGCAGGGGCACCCAACCAGATATGGCAGCAATATTCAATACACGGGCGGATGGTAGATTTGTATATGTGCAGAATAGTTTCAGGTGGGAAAAATTTCCGGGCCCTGCACAGGGAGCCGACTTTCATAGCAGCAGATTTGGCAATGGATTCAATATAATCATTCCATTTGAGGTCCGCCGAGAGTGTAAGGCCAAGGAGGCGTAGTATTTTACTCTCTGGGAGGCTAGCCTGTCCCATGCTAATGGGAGGTAGATGCGATTGTCTATGGTGGTTAGTTGATAACAGCTTTGTTTTGGAGGCATTGAAATTTACCAACCATTTCCTACCCCAGGTCACTACGGATTGGAGGTCCCTTTCAAGTGCGGCAGCGAGGTTCACTTTGTCGTCCAGACCTGGTTTCTGATCGATGCAGGAGTAGATTGTTGTGTCGTCGGCATACATGCCAACTTGGGATCTAATGGTGTCGGGGAGATCATTAATGTAGATCAGAAATAGCGTGGGACCTAGGATAGAACCTTGAGGGACGCCCGCGTTCGTCTGGTAGTTTTGGGAGGCATGCCCATTTAATACCACCTTTAATGTGCGGTTAGAGAGGAAGGACTGGATGAGGTCAAACAGATGTCCAGTTATCCCATAGCTCCGCAGTTTGCACAAGAGGCCAGCATGCCAGACCCTGTCGAATGCTTTGGAGATATCCAAGGCAACGGTTCGGGCTTCACCATTCTTGTCGAGTGCCTGGTATATGTACTCGGTAATGGTCGTTAGCATATCAGCAGTAGACCTGGTGAAGCGAAACCCATACTGTTTGTCAGAGAGAAGCCCATTGGTCATAAGGTGCTGAATCACCTCGGCATTGATAATGGCTTTGAAAACTTTGCCAAAGATTGGAAGGAGACTAATAGGACAGTAATTGGCGGGGTCTGAGGGTTCGCCAGAATTCTTAAATATAGGTACTACGCAGGAGGACTTCCAACAGGCAGGAAAGCAGGAAGCAGATAGGCAGAGGTTATAGAGTTTAGAGAGGACAGAGGAGAGTTCTGGGGCACATTTCTTCAGTACTATGACTGGGATTCCGTCACCGCCGCTCGCTTTGTGTGGGTCAAGTTGCGCAATTATCTTGGCGACCAGCGAGGGGGAAATGTGGACGTTATTTAGTTGAGCCTAGTTCTGGGTGGGGAGTCTGGTGTAGGTATTCCTAACGAGTCCAGTGTTGAATTGGTTGAGAATTTACTGGCAAAGCATTCAGCCTTGTCGGCTGGGGAGGTGAGAACTTCAAATTCATTGATTAGTGGGGGTATTGAAGTCTTGTTCCTGCTGAGCACGCTTTTGCAGAGACACCAGTAATCTTTGGAGCCAAACTTAGAGGATGCTATGCGTTGCCTAATTCTGGTAGCAAACGCCCTCTTGGCTTCGTTCAGTACTTTTTTACACTTGTTCCATGCTGAGGTGAAAAGGCGCCTGTTTTGGTTCGACGAGCAGCTTCGATAGAGCCGGAAGAAATGGTTCCGGTTGGCAATAGCGGCCGAGCAAGCCGTTGAGAACCAGGGGGATGAATTAGGTTATCTTAAAAACTTGTCGGCATTAAAGGACCCATTGAGGTTTTGATATTCCATAAAACAAAATAAACCAATAAACTATAAATTAACTTTCATTGTCATCATCTACAAGACCATTCCATTGTCATGATAATCACTACTGCCATCACAGCCATCATCAGCAACATTATCTCTACCCATACTAAATTATCATCATCATAATAAACTTTAATGTTATTTCTTGCTTGTTATTGATCATCATCATTAAAGGCTAATTTACTATCCTTAAAATCCTTCGATAGCAATAGTGCCTCTGTAATCATCCCTAACATTAACACAACAGCAACTATCATTGTCAAGTTCATATCATAAACAGCAGTCATCAACTCAAGACTCTTATTCAGAGTCTTACTTGCTTCTTTCATATGCCTTATGCAATCATGGCTCTCTGCAACATCCTGTCTTTTGCTACTCAAAGCAACTCTTGTGATCATTATCTGTCATTCGTTTACTTAAACCCATCAAGTAGGATAAACACTGCTTTTCTCCCTTTTTTATTTTCTTCCTACCATGTAAGTGTTAAATTTGCTAAGCTTTCTTTCCCAAAATTTTCAGCTATCTTTTTTATTTATTTTTAGCAGCAGTATTTTTAGTTCTTATTCTCTTTCAAACTTCATCATTCCCAGTATTGATAAGTAATACCACATCTCGTTTCGTCAAGTCTCTTCTTTATCTGCCATAGAGAAGATTAGACCTAACATACCAACTCCCCTTTATTTCTATCCAAATTTCTAGGATAAAGAGTTATCATTGTTTACACTATTTATATCTGGATTATTGTCCTCATCTTTGTTGTTGTTATCACAACATTTTGGCCAGCGAGCTCAACAGCCAAACTGATAACAACAAAAATGATGACGACTGTCTGCCTGTAAATAGCATAAATAATAATATTGTTTCTGATTAAAACTATCATTTCCAACATAACCATGTTCTTCACTATATCATCATTTCTCCAAGTGGCATAATCATCACAGACAACCGCACCTCCCCCACCCATTAGCATGGAACAGGCTTGCCTTCCAGAGAGTAAATCACTACGCCTGCTTGGCCTGACAATCTCAGCGGACCTCATGTGGAATGACTATATCGAATCCATTGCTAAATCCGCTGCTATGAAAGTCGGCTCTCTGTGCAGGGCCCGGAAATTCTTTCCGCCTGAATCTATCCTGCACGTATATAAATCTACCGTCCACCTGTGTATTGAATACTGCTGCCACATCTGGTTGGGTGCCCCTGCTATTCTCCTTGGGCTTCTTGACAAAATACAATGGAGAATCTGTAATGTGATCGATACCGACTTAGCTGACTGCCTGCAGTCACTCTCTCACCAGCATGACATGGCTTCCCTGTGCCTCTTCTATAAGTACTTTCATGGCTTCTGCTCGGATGAACTTAAATCACTGGTGCCTCTAGGTGTGAATTTTCACGAGATACTAGATTGGCAACTAGGTCCCACCCCTTTTCAGTGAAACCGATGAAATGTAACCGCAATTTCTACTCCAACAGCTTCTTTTCTTGCACTTCCTGCCTGTGGAATTCCCTTCCGCATGATTGCTTCCCCGACAGCTACAACCTCCAGGAGTTTAAATGTAAGGTCAATAGAGACCTCCTAACACACTAACTTGCACCCATTCTCTCCAACGCTCTCCTTACGCACCTCCTAACTCGTCTATCACCATCCCTCTGACATTTCCTATACCCAATTGCTCTATGTAGCCTCATGCGCTATAGTGGCAGTGGACTGCCTTGCAAGGGGTGATATGATTAAAAAAAAAAAATGTTTGATATGTATATAATAATTATTGGCTTTGGTGCCAACCACTTTCTCAACATACTAATATCATTATCATTGTGTTTAATGTCACTTTCATTGTCTGTATTTTTACTCCGTCTTCACCACCTTCTCTCATTCTATCAGGTATGACTGCAACATCTCACAACTGTTTATCATTCTTTACTCATTTGCATCCAATGCCATAGACAAACAGGACTTTATCCCAAAAGTGCTGTTTTCCATGCTGAAATTTGGCCAAATTTTTTGGAATCTGAGAATTTCACTCACCTTTTTGTCTTTTCTGTTTTTTCCAACACAAAATATTTCTTCTCCATACCAATCTCAATCCGTCCATATTGATTAAACCAAATTATTTTTGGCTTTTATGTTTTCTTGACAAATTCATTTGTAACAATAATGTTCATTTATAAATATAAACATCTATATAGAAAAGTACATGCTTCAAGAATAAATAAAGTGACAGCACTACTGAATGAGATCTTTTTTTTTTTTTTACAAGTGGTTAACGGTGGGTTCCAGCTGTGAAGGTCAGACCTTTTGTAACCAGGAGATATAGTTCATCTGAGCACTTTCCATGGTAGAAATTCATTCATAACAAAAATGTTAATTTATAAATATAAACATCTATATAGAAGAATACATGTTTCAATAGTCACTAAAAGGACAGCACTACTGAATGAAACTTTTTTTTTACAAATCTTTAACTATTTTGGCCTAGAGGGGCTACTCAAAGTAGGTTACTTTCTAGAATAGTTTATATAGATGGAAGGGGAAGATAATGGTTGACATTAAACATGAACAGGTCAAGCTTGGTAGTCATCAGGGAAACAACCTCTTGGGTGTTTGTTCCATAGGGCAGTAATTTGTAGGAAGAAGCAGACTGAGTGAAATTTACTTCTTGCTGATGGAATATGGAGAGTATGTGAGTGATTTGCTACTATTTAAGTGGCACGGTGGGTTCTAGTTGTGAAGGTCAGACCTTTTGTAACCAGGAGATACAGTTAACTTTCCAAGGTAGAAGCAAAACAGCAGTGAGAAATTTTCCACATCCAAGCTGTGTGGAACGTAATTCTTCTCCAACAAAGACTCGGAGATGCTTTTGAACTCTATCAAAACTGGAAAGTGAGGTCTGGGCAGCTCCTGCCTAGATATGGCAACAGTCATCCATTTTTGCTCTGAACTGGCTCTTATAAAGGTAGAGGAAAGCATGAGGAGTCAGGTACTTACTGGAGTGGTACAACAAGCCAATCATTTTACCTTCATGTTTAACAATGGATCATATATAGAAATCCCACTAGAGGTTGGGAGTGGATCTGAGGCCCAATATCCTCTCAAAGAGACATACGTTCATTGCCAGTAGTTCATGGTTTGATTGACAGTGATGGAATTTAACCAGTTCAGTTTTAGAGGCATTGAATATAATCAGTCAGATTTCTCCCCACTACAAGCTTACATATATCCTCTCAAAGCAGATGGTCATCTCAAGGAGACATACATTCATTGCCAGTAGATCATGGTCTGATTGACAGTGATGGAATCTAACCAGTCTCGCATTAGAGGCATTAAATGTAATCAGCCAGATTTTTCCCCACTACAAGCACTTGGTATTCCAAAGTGGTTAACTATCTAGGAACTGACCACATGTGAGATTGTAACATTGGTGATCATACATAAAGATACATAACAACTGATACTTGAAGAGGTTAAGACCATAGTGTTCAAGGAAACATCTAAGTGGGTGTCTGTTGTACAAAAAAGAAAAGAAAAAAGCTGTATCAGTGGAACTTCTTCTATACAGCTGGAATATACAGGAAATAAGGCTGATTTGACTCCTTGGATGTAGCATTGCAAGTCTTAACAGTCGTGGTTTGAACTGATGGAAATAAAGGATGGAGGGAATGTAAAATAGAAAATAAGTCCTCACCTACATGAATAAATTTTATCAAGGCTGACATGCATCAGATACTTCCAGAAGTTATAATTAGCTGATCATTTTTCCAGCATCTGTAGAAGTGAATCATATGCATAAGTTCTACTTTAGGTCTAGACATATTCCGAGACCTGACAGACATTCAAAGCATGGTGCCTCATTGAGATTATAACCATTCAGTCTGATCAGTGATGATGAAATGATGGTAATGATAATATTAGTCATTTCTTTATAAGGAACCATTTGTCTTTCAGTGAATGAGCAGCCAACTAGCTTGCTCTTTGGTCTGGTGAAAGTTACAAGCCAGTTTTGTGAAAGAGGTGAATAGATAGGAGAATGAGAGGATGATGGTAAAATCAGTCATTTCCCTACATGGAAACATTTGACATTCATTGACTGTTCAACCACTACTGCTTTCAGTTGAGATAGCTAAATGCTACATAAAGATATAAAAAAAAGTCATACTGATATGTAGAAAAATAGGTAAAGAAGTTATGCACTTTAATATAAAGAAGTGACAAACTTAGATTTGAAAAAATTATACACATAGATATGAAGAAAGTTATACCGATATATAATGAAGATAAATGATGAAGTAATATGAAGAAAGTCATACAGATAGATATGAAAAAAATCATTAACTTCAACACATATAAACTGTGCCCCTTTGCTCTTATTCTGTAACCATCTACCTCGAGTAGCTCTTAGGCCTTGTAAAAGGTGAACATTATTCTAAAAAATATATGTAAAAGATCCAATATATTTTTGAGTTTAATAATCTTATTAATGTCTATAAAGGAAGATGAAAATGGATGATTGTAAAAATAGTTGTAATAATCAATATGTCAATATTGAACATGAGGGTGACAATGATATTGGTAATGGTGAGATTAGCCATTACCTTATAAGGAAATATTAAGCACTGACGAAACAGCAATACTGTCAGTTGAAATTTATGAATTCATTCTCTCAAAACTATGTTTCAGGAAAATAGTCTCCTCAAATTTTAGTATGATCGAAATCTTCCCTCGTAGTTCTTGTTTTAAGAACTCTTGTAAATGTTCTGACCCCTCAAATTATCACCATATTAGTCTTTTGCTTCATTTAAGCAAAGTGCTAGAAGTTCTACTCAATGCTGAATTGTTTAAGCATTTCACTTCATACTGTAGGGTTTGATATATTCACACCTACACACAGTCATTCAGCGTTCACGTGATAACCCTAGTTTCCCGCGCTAACAGCATGCCAATATAAGCCGGGAGCATCACATGTTACAGCAGTTAGGGTTCTGTCCCGGGCAAGAGCAGACATGTTTATTACCTAACTCACACATACACACTCGCACTAATTGCAGGTAGCAATTAGTGGCACAAATTTTTATTTCTCACCAGCATGCACACACAATGCTAAAAAACTCCAATTGGAAACAGACATTAACAGTATGTACATTAACTTTATTCAAACTGAAATTTATTCAATTTAATCTTCTATCGAACATATGTTTCTCACCAGACAAAGGGAAAGAATTTTCTTTCCTTATTTGATTTGCATGCTTTCAACTCTATGTAACCTTTGTTAATATATTTATGTTCTGGTTACTTTCACCTTTTTGTGTTCCCTTATTTCCTGTGATATTTCATGATCCAAGTTACATTAAGTCAACTCGTAAATATAAATTCGTAACAGATGCTTCGTCCTCTACAATACAACCTTATTTGGGATAGAAAATATGCCTTTTGTTTTTCAAGTTCTATGACCAATGAGTTAACTTAACACTGAATTTGTCTATCAGCCTTTATAGATTGCAAGGCAGAAGCTTTAAATACTGGGTTTGTTATATTGGCTTTGTTTACAAGCTCAAGGTCTATGGTGTCTTTGACAGAATATTTGACTTGATCCAATCATTCTTAATAAATCATGTCATGAAGATTGTGTTCAATAGACATGATGATAATTTTATATTAATGTGAAGGTTCTCCAGGACTTTGTCCTTGGATATCCATTGTTTCTCGTCTTCATTAATGATTCTTCTGATGTTATCAGTTCCCAAATTGGTATTTATATTGATGACACAACTATTTGCTCTTGTATTAATGCAAGTTTGAAAGATTCAACAAAGTAAAACTAGCAGCTACTCTTGAAAATGAGCTCCAATGAGTAGTTAACTGGAACAAGGCATGTTTTGTAAATTTTAACACCTCCAAAACAAAACTAATACCATGATCATCGTAGAGAATATTTTCAGTTTTCCATAAACATGACTACAGGAGAGCAACCCCAGAAAATCTTTGTGCCTTCTTCAGCTTACCTTTTCCACTGATATGAATTGGGGTAATTATATTAAATCAATTTCTAGGCTAGAATTTATCAGAATCCATCTTCCACATTCATCCATGCATTAAATATGAGTCATATTTGATTTTGTTTTTCTGCTACATATCTCAAGATTCTTGATAAAATCCCAAGAAGGGTCTTTAATGAAACCAGTCCTGACCTGGCCTCTCAATTTCAGTCAGTTTTCTAATGTTATGACATGACTTCCCTCTGTCTTTCTGCAGAGCTTAACCTCTACAGGACACGAGATTGGAACAAATGACCACATTACTGAGTTAACTATGTCCTCATTGGACAACAAATATTAAAACATTTCTTCTGTATATTTTCATGTGCTAGTGCAAGTTAAACACAATGGAGGCTTCAGACTCAAGTATTACAATAATTGTTTCTGATTGGTCAGTATATCTCAAAGTCATAACAATGCCTACACACAAGTGTTTAAACCTAAAAGACCACCAAAATCTTGAAATGTGTTCTTGATCCAATCATGTGACCAAAAATTAAATATGGTGCATGAGCACATTTTCACCCATGAGTTGTGTGACAGATAACCAAATGGCAAAACTACTCTACATGATTGCTTCCCTGACAGCTACAATCTCCAGGAGTTTAAATGTAAGATCAATAGACACCTCCTAACAAACTAACTCACTCCCATTCTTTCAAACACTCTTCCCATCTGCCCAACCCTCATCCTCGGTATCCTTACCCATCTATCACCTTCCTTCTGACATTTCCTATATCTAACCACTCCTTCTCTTTACCTTCCCCTATGTAGCCCCATGCGCAATAGTGGCAGTGGAATGCCTTGCTTGGGGTGAAATGATTAAAAAAAAACATCACTTATACTTTTGAAGTTGTAAAAGTTAAAATTTCTCAATACAAAACAAACTCAAATTTACTCATCATTCACTGGGTTCATTCACCAAATAGTGCAAGTTCTAGATCACAGAATTTATATTCATCCAGAACCTATAGAACATTTTCTTTCACTGTATTTCATTAACTCCACAGTTAAAGTTCTCAACAATAGAACAAATTTTCATCTAGCATTCCATAAATTTTTTTATTTATTCCCTGCCAAAAATAAAAAACTTATGGTCAAAGAAAGACAATTTTATTAGCAAACACAATTTACATTACAGTAGGTTATCCCGCAGTAGGTTGCCATTGCTTTCTGCAGTAGACTGGTTGCTGACCAAGGCTATAGAACCCAATCTATCCTGTTATTTAACCCATAACTGGAAGGAAGAGACAGATTAATACCTTTCCCAAGGGTATTTGTGCGTAAATGAAGGCAATGAATTCAGCTGGAATTCGAACTCAGCTCCCCAAATTTCTCATTCTGAGCTGATATCCAATGCACCACAATGCACATTAGGATTTTCCCTTCATAAATATTTGCTTAAAATATTGTTGAAAAATCAACCTCTCGATTATATCATTATTTTCTCATTGAATTACATGTGCGATCCGTTTTAGTTGTTGCCACTAGTGAAAGATTTTAAATGATTTCTGTTGCATGGTAAATTTCTTTTGTGTCAGTCTATGAAATCTTCTTCAAGACAACAACGTTTATTTTCTTGAAGACAGTTTTCACATCTAAATAGAAAATCTAATTCTTTGGGGATCATGGTGTTCAGAAGGTTAGTTTTGAACCTAAAATAATAATTATTCATTATTAATAAAACCACATTTCTGTTGCTTCAAGTCTCTTCTTTATCTATGAGGAAATTATCCAGTATTCACTAGAGAAAATATATTCCATAATAGTTTAGCATTCTTTTCTTTTTTTCTAATAAAAATTTTCATGTTTCTTAATATATTGCTTAACTTTCGAAAGGCATATATAATTTAATGAATGAGTTACCAAAAATGATTTTGTTCATTACTTGAACGAGATCATAATAAGATACTGTGAATTGGGTAACATAATCAGTGGTTGGACAGCTGATCTCACAAACCAGATGGTTGTATAATGAGTTCAGTCCTGACTAAATGCCTCACAAATGCTGACTTAGGCACAGCTTTTGCCTGGTAATTATAAATAATGATGACAGTTTTATGTTAATAATTATAATGGTAAAAATACACTGCAAAAACACTGCTTCTGCCAAGGAAGATGATGATCATCATCATCATCAAGGTAGTGATGATGTTGGTGATCGTAGTGGTGGAGGTATTGATAATAAGCCTGATGATAGCAAAGTGCACAATACCAAAGATGAAGACATGGATGGTGATAGTCACAATTGTGTGATGTTATATCTTCCAAATTTACAATGCACGCACTCAGGGCCAAACATGTGTCCTTGTACCACTATTTTAATTGGGCAGACACATCAGATGTCCATAATTTCCCTCTGGCTCCAATTATTACCATCATATTGGACATTTACAGATGCTTCATGTCGTTGGTAGGCGAAAACTTTCTTGGCTTCCATTAAAGTGTGGACATGTGACTACCAGAGACACACTGACTCTGCCTATCTTAGACAGGGAATGAAACTTTAAAATCCAACATAAATGCACACATATATATATATATATATATATATACACACACACACACACACACACACATTCTGTTTACTGAGATTACTTGAATGCACAGACTGATAGATGTAATATAAACTGTTTAATAAATAAAATTGGGACATCTAAATATATACTTACATTGTTTAAAATTTTCTGTATTTCTTATGAAGTATGTTCACTATTAGGAATAAAGCATATTTATATATAAACAATGTGAATTGAGATCTCAACATTAAATAACAAATTCATGATTGCTTAAGTTGTGAAAATGTCAGTCAACATGCAGTGTTGATTTCTATGTCTACTCTCATTTTATTATATTCATAATTTATATATAATTTTTATTTAGACAGCAGTCTTTCAGTAATATTTTTCGACATTTTCGTTTTTCTTGTTTACATTGAAAAGAATTGTGCATTCCTTGCACAAATGAAATTAAACAAGATTCAAAGTAGTTTCTTTTTAAATTTCTTATTACTTTAATTAATTAAATAAATAAATGAAGAACTGTGTGGATGGGAGGTGATAGTGAATATCACTCTTTATTTGTAGCAGAAAATTTAAATGCCATGTCAACTGTTATCTTCTCTCTTCTTGATTCCTGTTCTTTTATTCTTCTCAATCCTAAATGATATTTCTCCATTTTTTTTTTTCAAATTCTTTTACACTTGGTTAATCCTTGCATATTAGTGGTTTATTGCCTCGCTTTGGGTGAAGTGATTAAAAAAATGTCCTGGGAGCATTTGCTGATCTTAGAATTGTCTTGAGCAATTGAACATAAAAAGCATTCAGGCAATTTCTACATAATTTATGTACAAAAAAGATGAAGTTATCTAAAAATATAAATAAATTCATCCTTGATAATCGTTAAAAGTATAGCCAAAAGTGCTCAAACATACAGACTATTCAGAATATATATAAATACAGCAAAAGTACTGCTTTATCTAAATAATATTGGAAATTAAAAAACAATAACAGGAACAAAATTATTACTTGGAATATCATCGCTAAATCTATATCTTACAATGAAAAAGGAGACAAATTTAACTTCTGCCTTTTAGAAAAACTTGTTACCTTAAACCATATGAATCGCCTTAATGTACTTAACAAAAAGTGATTTAATGACAATATCCTGGCAATTCTTAAACCCTGATTGATAGATTCCTCTATACCTTCGCCTTTCTTTCTTCTTCACCTCCTTACTTTCCTTCCCCCACAAATATTACTATTAATAATTATGAATTACACCTCTTTGATTTCATCTCCTTGTATTTTAATAGTTTTTAATTTTAAAATTTTACTTAAATTTTTTCTACTTGTAGCCTTTGTATAATTAAATTTTTACTCTTGTTTTAAGAAAGTTGTTCCCTAATTTTATAAGATTTAACTCTCATGAACATTATATGAACTTAAATCCAAATTTATTAAACAGTCAGTTTGAAAAATGCATCTGATGATTGCATAACACATGAAACTCCAAGTCGTGCCAGCAACATAGGATAATATGTATATTTATTTAAAAAAAATTAATATATATATATTTAAATCGAAAACGAAAATGACATGTAGGTAAAATCCCAAAACAGATCCTATTAATATTAATCTCATTAACATTAAAAGATCCTGGTAACTGGTGTTTCTTATGATGACTGTCTGGCATGACTTTTTCTTCTTTCTTTCTTTCTGCCTCCAACTTTCCTTTAACTCTTTCCCTGTCTATCCCATTGTTTTCTTTTTCTCCCACTTACTTTCCTATAACATGCTTAATTTTGATTTCTTAAAACTAAAAGACCTTTTCAATGAAGTCTGGAATCCTTTTTGTCGTCTCTCTTTTCTTTTTCCCTTCTTCCCTACCCTCCGTATCAATGTGTAGATGACAATAGTCTAACATAATCTACTCTCTCTTTTGACACCACTGCCATTATTCTTTCTTAATTTATCTAATTTTTCCTTCTTTCATGCAAACTTCCAGTGTATGAACGTCTTTTTGTGTAAATTTCCAGTATATGAATTTTGTCCTGTATTTGCATCATAAAGAATTTTGTCATTGAGGACGCAAGGTTTTTCCTCGCTGAAATGGTCATACAACATATATAATTTTCATAGTTTTATTTGAAAATATTTATAAATATATAGCTTGTTCATACTACATTGAGCACTGTTTTATTTAACACATAAATAATAATAATATTATTACATGAAAAAATGTGCACATGAAAAGTAATATTCTTAAGAATTTCTTACTTAAAATATTACATTCAAATTTAATTTTTAGCTGCAATATTTTAAGTAAGAAATTTCTTATTTTTTATTTCAGGAGAATATCTTGTCCTTTACTTTTCCAGGCTTAATAACTTGTCCTGTTCTTTTTCAGGCTTAATATATATATATATATTTTTTTTTTTTTTTTTCAATCAATGGTTTTTACAGGTGTTGCTATTAATTTAATATAAATTGAAATCTTGAAAATCGCATTTAAAAATATTAAAAAGAAATTATATGCAATTGATTAAAAAGCAATAAAAAATTTATTATTAAATTTCATAATCAATTCTGATAAAATGATAACTGATAAACAAAGTTTGAGTGACAAAAATTATAAAAGATATCATCAGAATTTAAATGTTGAAAACCGCATGCAAAAAATATTAAACAAAAATGGTTATAAAGAATAAGATTTTTTATTAGACGCATTAGTCATTCACTCACCTAAGTACTTATGTAGTTAGTCTCCCTTTTTGGACTTCCAATATTTTGATGTAATTTTTTTCAACAGAACTAAAATTCAAAATGTTTTTTTAGAAATGTAGCTAAGGAGGTTTCCGATTTAACTCTGTAAACTGTTTGAAATTTGATTGAGAACTGAATTAGTAGTGAAGCTTGAAATCTGCCTCAACTCACTCAGTGTTTGGCTTCAGAATATATTTAACCACTGCCATGGTTGAATGATTCATGTGTGTACCCTCATATGTTTATTTATTAATTCATGTAACTATATATATATATATATATATATATATATATATATATATATTACTATATGTACCAACAATACAGCAGCACTAATTAAGACCAAAGTCAGAAAAACTAATGCTAACAAATCAGTAATGTAAGTCATAAAAATCCCAATGAGGACTACCAAGTGAGTTAAAGGGGAAGAAAAAAAAAGAAACAAACAAAGCCCAATAACAATGAGTCAAGAGCTTGTTTGAAAGAAAAAAAAACCCCAAGATGAAAACCTTAACAATAGAGAGCTCAATATGAAATATATATATATATATATATATATATATATATCCATTTATTTGAACATATATATATGTATATATAATTGCTATGAGGATTGTTTTTAGTGGTCTAATACATCTGAGGTGAAATCCTCATCTTTTTTTTTTTTTTAAAACAGCCTTGAATCATTAAAATTTTTAATAAAGAATATCTACCTGTCAGCAGGGATTAAATCTGTAATCCATTTTCTCCTTAGGGAAATCACCTTGTGGTCAGGTATGCTTTTATCATTTTGGCAGTGGAAGCAACTATGGCAAAGCAAGATTCAATTACCCTCTTTCAGAAATATACATCTTTTAGTGGAACCTTCTGATGTCTTCATCTGTTATCTTTGTTTTGTTTTTTCTCTCTGAAATAATAGATTTATTATTTAATCTGACACTATTTTTTATTACTATGAATGTTTTTTGTGTATACATATTTGAATTCTGCTAGTAAACATATCTGTGTGTGTAAAGAGATGATTGATTGATTCATTCATTCATTCATTTTCTGTGGTTTATCAACAGTTTTCAGTTTATTTAAAATATTTTTAGATTGAATAAACTTTTCAATAAAGAAAATATTTTTAGATTGAATGAACTTTTGGTCTGGGTTATAATAATTTGCGATAAAAGTCTTTCTAAACTCATAGTTAGTGGTAGAAGAGGTGGATTCATACCTTTCCAAAGGTTATTTGTGCGTAAGTGAATATAATGAAACTATCTGTGTTTGGAACTCATTCACTTTCTGATTAACAATTCCAAACCATTATCCATTATGCCACCTGCACATCTAAGCTTACAGCACCAGCTATTCCTAAGTTGTCACCCATCTAGGAACTGACATTGCTCAAATTCCTTAACTTTGGTAATTGTTCATAAGCTATGAAAGATAGGAGTACATAAAATTGGATCAAATGACTGAACATGAGGATTTTACAGAGAAATGCTTCATTATCAAAATGAGAATGTTCCAGTACTCGCTCCCCACACTCACACATGTGCGATTAAAAATCTTTAAAAATTTATGCATCTTATTCTTACAATTTCTATTTTTTCAAAATTTTACAAGCAGTTCAGTAAATTATTATTGTTTGTTGAATATCTGTAATTATTACATTCATCTACTTGTAAAATTTACTATGCATATTCCTATTTTTTGCTACATTATCCATCATTCAAACACTCAGTAGAAGGAAAATCCCATTTTATATCTGACATCATCTCTTGCACATGTTTACTTGTAAAATCTTATCTACCCAAAAGGAATTGGTATCATTAACTAGCTTAATTCTTATTTCTTTCTATTCTTTGCTACTGTAAATGTGTCCCTGTAGACACTGATTAATTTGTGCAAATTGATTAATTTATTTAATATAATTTGATATGTAAGAATGTTGTGTACTCAGTGACACGGTATTTTGAATATGTTATTCATTAATTGAATCCTTAGGTTTTCAGGTTATTTGGGCAAAGGGGAATTTACCAGTCACTGTTTTGTTGACTTCACAATCAGCATTTGTACTGACATTATCTTTACTGTTTAGTTCAAAATGAGATTATTGGTTAATAATACTAGATGGAAGAGATTATATATATATACACACTACCAGCCATAATTATTAGGCCATTCCAGTTTTTTAAAAGAAATGATGTATTTCATACTATTTTTAGTATTTATTGCCAAATGAAAATAGAATGGTTCTTTTGTTATTATTACTCTGCAAAATTTTACAAGGCAATGGAGCAAAGATTAACTCATCCGAATAACCCTAAATTTTCTTCATTCTTTCATAGATTAAACTGCAACATAGGTAATTATTAAATATTTATAAATTCATTTGATGCACATTTTATTGTGCAGTATTAACAAAAAAGAAACATTCTATTTTCATTTACAATTATTCACTTGGTAATAAATGCTAAAAAATAGTATGAAATACATCATTTTTTTAAAACACTGGGGTGGCCTAATAAGTATGGTTGGTAGTGTATATACATGTATGGTATAGCTGGCCACTCTTATCCAAGGATGCCTTTTTACTAAGGTAGCTAACTAATCCCCATTGCAGAAACGTGCTCAGGCACATTTGTTGTTGTTCAAAAATCAACATAGTCCAACTGTGATTTATACTACAACTATGCTGAGTGGATTATCTAATGTGAACAACAGAATGCTCAAGCCCTTGGTCACAATGACTTGTGACTTCTACTAGCTTGACCATTGACAGCTCTCAAACCCATTCTGAGATTGCTTCCTCTAGACCAATAACATCATGAAGTTAGCTTCCTTACAAATCAACCCTGGTGAGATTTAAACCCAAACCTCATGATCAGAAAGCAAACATTTGAACAACATGGCCAACACCTATATATATATATATATATATATATATATATATATATTGTTGTCATCCGCAAACAGATCTGTTTCGCTGTTTCACAGTTCATCAGTACAGTGAGACTCTGATTGCTACACAACCCAGGCTCGAAACCCGACCGATTTGGCGTCAGTCGGTGAATCTACCCCTGGGCCACGGGGCGTTCGGTGGAAGAAGGCAGTCTTTTTAGCGCATATCATATTACGCGCCCAATAGCTAGAGTGCTTAAATTTCATTTTGACTGAAATGAGCGATGCGTACACGCTAGAGTGGCTACTGTTTTTCAAAGTCTACCTTTCTTCTAGAATATTCAATCAGGGTGTGAGAGCATAATATATATATTTATAAAAGAAAATTAAGGCAGCCACATTATTTCATGTTAAATTGGAAGTGTAGGCCTATTTCAGGTAAACCATAATCAGCTTCCGTCTTTATTGTACAAAGGATTTTACACAAAAATCCTTTGTACAATAAAGATGGAAGCTGATGATGGTTCAACTGAAATAGGCCTATACCTCCAATTTACCATGAAATAACGTGTCTGCCTTAATTTTTCTCATATTTGTTCAATATGTATTTATATACTTATATATTTAGAGCTTTCTTAGAGAGTTAACCTACCACTGTATGTCTAGGATACTCCTTTGGATTCTTCTAGATCCACACTGCATGCTGATATATATATATGATAGCAATAACAAAGATAGTGTAAAGCCAG
>JBBBDQ010000242.1:3495000-3512500 GCA_037127315.1 Ascarosepion bandense
TATCAACAAGCGTTTTTCTCAGAAGTGTGCGTTGATAACCGCGTTGTTCTAAATGACGGAATATATTTGAATTTTTATTTAAGTGCAATGTCAGACGCCGTGAGAGCGAATTTGTGGTGTGGCCAATGTAGATATATATATATATATATTTTATATCACAGAAACAGTTTCATGGAAAAAAAATATGATAAAATAGGAGAAATTTTTAAAAGAAAATGAAATCAGCTAGGTTCTTGTCATAAAAAAAAATTGGTTGGAAACTTACACAGGAAAAGAAAGGTAATACGAGTCCAATAGGTTCACTAGGCAAACCAAATTCACACTTCTTGTCTTGATCTCCAATACGTCACTGACCATCACGAACAAAAAAAAATCATCACCTCTTAAAAAAGCATACCATGTTTTTATACACCTAACCCATTCAACAATCGACCAGTGAGTGCCAAGAACCAGCCAATAAAAATGGCTAGAAGTGACACCACCACCAATATCAACACAAAGTGCTGTCCGATTCACCATCAGTCCGAAGCTTGTCAATTTGCCGTCTCCACACTCCCTTGCAAAACATACATGCAACTCTAGCTTTTTTGGGTGACCAAGGTAAATCAATGCTACAATTCTATACCTCAAATATTTAATTAAAAAAATGTGAATTTAAAATTTAAAATTTTCAGCGTCTTCCTGTACTTTGTGCAAATACGTAATCATGCCAGCATAAACATCACTTTAGTTTGATTAAGTTTTAAAGGTGAATCACATCACACAAAAACATTTTTCCTTTTTATCATATTGTTTTTTAATCATTTCACCTGACGAAAAGCAATAAAGCCACTAAAATGCAAGATTAATGGGCGTCAGAGAATATGAATAAAAGAAAACAATTATTCTCTCTTGAATCTGTCTTACATATTTATAAATCTACTATTCATCCATATTTTGAATATTGTTGCCATTCATAGTCCAGTGCTCCTGCTGTAGGTTTGAGATTCTTGATAAAATCTCCCAAATCAGCAATATTATTGGTGCTGACCAGGCATCTTGACTTCAGTGACTTACTCACAGCCATAATGTATCTTCTCTGTGTCTTTTCTATAATTTCATGGTCATTGTTCAGATGAACTTTTTGCTATGGCACCAACACTATGATAGAAAGTGCAGTACTCAAACTCGGAATGACAAATCAGGAAGCCGAGTTCGAAATCTAGTTGAATTCCTTGCATTCACTTGCATTCACAAATACTCTTGGGAAAAGTATTAATCCGTATCTTTCCTCCAGTTATGGGTTAAATAATAGGACAGATTGGGTTCTATAGCCTTGGCTGGCAACCAGTCTACCGCAAAAAGCAATGGCAACCTACTGCAGGATAATCTTCTGCCTTGTCAGTCATGTCTCTTTCGAGACATGATTGCTCAAAGCGTGTATCATGTATGGCACTCAACTGTCTGACTCAGAAAGTAATGGCAACCTACTGTGGGAAAATCTTCTGCTCAGTCAGTTATATCTTTTCAAGACATAATCACACAAGCTTGTATCATGCATGGCACCTGACTGACTAACTATACTGATGGCAAATCCTCATTAATTCATAAATGAATTGGCCAGATATAATTCTAAGTTCTATGCTAACAGTTACTTTTCTCACATTTCTCACTTGTGGAACTCTCTTCTGACTCCATACTTTCCATCCAATTTTAACCTTCAAAAATTCAAATGCAGTGTCAATCATTGTCTATTGTCTTTTTATGCTAACTCGAATTGATATGTAACTGATCAAGGTTGACATGTACAATGACAAAAAAAAACATTGTGACATCAAGAACAAAAATGAGGACAATAATCTGCCTGTAAATAGTGTAAATAATTGTAATTCTCATCCCAGAAATTCAAGCAGAAATTGTGATGAGTTTCAAAACTGTGATTGATTATATACGTGGTAAAATATTCGTAAAATAGTTTAAGCATATTGTGAAAATAACAATTTTTTTTTTTTTTTTTATACAAGCGTTTCACCTTGAGCAAGGTATGTCACTGCCACTACTGTGCAGGGGGCTACATAGATTAGAGAAAGGATGGTTAAATATAGGAAATGTTAGAGGGTGGGTGATAGGCGGGTAGGGGTACCAAGAATGGTTAAATATAGGAAATGTCAGAGGGTGGGTGATAGGCGGGTAGGGATACCAAGAATGAGGGTTGGGTAGATGAGAGTGTTCTGAGAATAATTGTGAGTTAGTGTGATAGGAGATGTCTATTGACCGTACATTTAAACACCTGGAGATTGTAGCTGTAGTGAAAATCTTTTTATGACATGTATTTTGTAAGTCTGTCACAATGAATTTTGATTTAATTATTTATTATATTGGTTGATTTTTACAAAAATATTTTTATGGACAAAGGAAAGAGTGATCTCATCTATATAATATCAATCCTTCTATATGACTGTAAATGATGAACAATTTCCCCACAGCTGAAGAGAAAACCTGAAACAGAAGAGATGCAGTTCAACAGAATGTTAATGCCATGGATGCAACATGAGGAAGTTTTAAGGGGTCAGTCAGTTAAGTGCCAAACGTGATACACGCTTGGGCAATCAAGTCTCAAAAGAGACATGACTGACTGGGTAGAAGATTATCCCGCAGTAGGTTGCCATTGCTTTCTGTGGTAGACTGGTTGCCGACCAAGGCTATAGAACCCAATCTGTCCTGCTATTTAACCCATAACTGGGAGGAAGAGATGGATTAATACCTTTCCCAAGGGTATTTGCGCATAAGTAAATACAATGCATTCAACTGGAATTCAAATTCGACTCCCCGGTTTCTCGTCCCGAGCCGATATCCACTGTACCACAATGTTACCAAAAAGAACTCTTAAAATCAGAAAGACACAGTTTAAATTTCTGGAATATGGAATGAGGAAGAACTTGGAGAATTTAACAATCACAAGATCGAAAGCTAGAGGAAAGAGAGAAACATTGAATAACCTACTTAATGGATGGTGTAATAGGTATTGGGAAGTGGACATTGAACAAGTGAACAGGTAAAAAGAAAACATTGTTTAGAGCTACAGAGGACAAGAAGTTAGGGAGAGTCATGATCCTGAACAGATACAGCACATAAAAAAAGAAACTCTTTGCAAAAGAATTAAAAATACTACCTGAGATGTTACAAGAATGATTAAAATCGTAATTTTGCTTGTTTTGATAATAAAATTGATTTTTAATTATATTTATTGATCTTGGATTATGATTATTGATGTTTTAATTATAATTATTTTATGGTACATGTAACAGTGTGTTTAACAAGTTGCTTATCAGAGATATAACTACATCTGTCTGTATTTCTGTGATGAAGTATTGTAATTATTTATGCTATTTATATAATTTGAATTGCTGCCCTCATTTTAATTACTATATTCACAACTAAATAAAGGGTTGGGTATGAAATTCCAATGTGTATCACCTGGTAAAGGCTACAGCATACAATGGTCAAAACATTATGAATATGGCAATAAAGATGAGGACAAAAGTATGAACTATGTAATTATATAAGCACATATAAATAAGCTCATTATCAAAAATTATCAACAATTTATTTAGCTCAATGAATAAATGTTTGTTTTTTGTCAAAAAAGCTCTTTGAGTTAATGATTTTGTACTAAGTAGAACTGTCATCATTTGCTTGGTCAGTCAGTTCAAGTCAAATGCCACATAATCAATATTTAAGAAACATGAATCAAATAATTGAAATAGCCAAAAGAGATGGTGAGACACACACAAAAACAGTAAATAATTAACACTGTCAGAGTATGAGGTGACAGCAGTTAACTACTGACAATACATGCTTAAGACTTGGTCAGTGCAGTCATCTCTAAGCAAAACCTTTGACAGACATTGATTTATAATCATGATTATCATTAATGAAGTACCCCATTGCAAGAGGTCAATGATTGTTATGGGCAGCTATTGATGAGCTTGGTCAGAGTAAGCTCTAACTGTCCAACCCACTTCTGTCTTCTCTCATTCTCCCTTGCTGCCTCAGGGGACAATTGGATTGCTAAGCCAGACAGTCAGTAAGAGAGAATTCTATGAATTCTTTTGGATGTGACTTAAACATTTATATGCCAGCAGATGAGAAGGTCAGTGTCATAAGTAGGGCAGTTTAATGACAACAGCACTGGGTGTGCTATTGCTTGGGGTGGTATAGATGCTCTGATATTCCCCTATAAACAGCTGCAGATCAGGGATGATAGGATGATCAGTCAACAGTAGATTAATTTAATTTTAAATAATTATTTGATACTTATGGGAATATGTTCTTTAAGATTTGATTTATAAATTCTACAAATAAAATGCAATAAATGTCAGCCAATTAGAGAAATAAATTCTGCAAAGGCAAAACTTTACAAAACAAATTCATATATTTCATATTTTTATTTGATCGACATAAAAACTTTCAAGTTAAGGTTTTAGTACAATCTCTTCATTTATGCTGTTAACATGAATGAACACTTTGATCTCATTTATGGTATTTGAATTTTACTACACATTGAAAATAGTCATTTTTTTCTCAATTTGTTAATATAATTTATTCCATAAAGGAACATATACGTTTCTGTACAAAATGGTAATTTTAAAAACTGAAGTGGCTCACAAATAAATCAATGTTGAAATAACAAACTTTTAATTGTCTTATCAAGAAATAGTTCATCAGGAAATAAACCAGAATTAAAGAAACAGATAAAGCAACATGCTATATGATAGCTACCCACTTTCCTTTCTTCAAATGCATTGTGGATAAACTTGTTGATAGATTTATACAGAAAAAAGTCAATGTTGACCAGAATATAAAAACAAACTGAAAATATAGTTTTCAATAAAAATGATCACTTAACAAACATTATGGAATTGAATATTACTTCCATCTCATCTCATTCTTCGGCTGTATATTTACAGGTCCTTAAAATCCAAAAAAAAAAAGAATCTGCAATATTATTGGTCCTGACCTATCAACTTGGCTTCAATCACATTCCTATCACCATAATGTAGCTTCCCTGTGCCTTTTTCTAAAAATATTTTTATGGTGATTGTTCTGATGAGCTTTCCTCTACGGTATATAAACACGATGAATATATGTGCCATGCAAGATTAGTAGCAATGTTTTATCATTAGATCCCTTTTTGATTCACCCTACATGTTGACTGGATATGAATGCTAAAAAAGCATAACACAAATTAACGAACACTTTTTCTGCACAAGGACTCCAAGCATCACATCAGGTTCTTAAAAATACCTAAAATAAAAGTACAGTAACCAGGCAAGATGGCACTGGGTCTACAAGTTTTGCTTAAAAGAATGTCCCTCGTAAATTGTTATGTTGTTATGTTGTTACTGAATGTTGTTATGTTGTTACTGATATTGTTATGTTGTTACTGAAATCATTATGATCACCTCTCCATCACCATTATGATCTTCACTAAGCTTACCTGATTTGTCACTTGTAGAATGCACATGCTGTAAAAATTTTAATTTTTGTTTGTTCCTTTCCTTTGCAACCAAACATTCATTATAACAGTTTTATCAATTTTAAACTAAAATGGCGAGATGTAAACATAAGTTATATGATACTTGATCTTCAAATATTTAAATGTCAATTGTTACCTTTGTCATCAGAATTTGGGGTTTCTTTTTTATTGTTCTCACTGAATGCTTTTTTTATATTCTTTCACACTAAGTGAATTCTTGTGGGTTAGCCATTTTGTTGATAAAAGTGATTAAAGAAAAAAATTTATATACACTCCTAAAAAATGAAAAATGTTCATAACAAAATATCAATTTTTTAATAGTTTTAACAAGAAACCATTTCTAAAGAAATAAGTAAGAATTAAATAAATAGCAATTTAGTATGTGGTAGCTTTCCTCTTTGATTCCTTCAACTTTGTGGGTAAATTTGTGTATAGAAATTTATATAAAGAGTAGTCAATGTTGTTCCATGAAATCTTCAAAATGTTGATGAGGAGTTTAATGATTATTACTAGGTTAGTTTAAATTTAATATTAGATCAAATATTCTCCATTAGATTATAATCTGAGTTCTGACAGTTCAAAACATGATCCAAATAAATTTGTTCTGAAGCCACTTTTGGTGCTCTTTGAAAAATAAACAGGAGTACTGTCTCAATGAAAAACCACATCTGATCATTCCTCTTTAAATAACATTTTTAACTTTTTCCTATATTCCCCTATAGAGATAATTTTCAGATTCTGATGAATTCAAAACATGATCCAAATGGATTTGTTCTAAAACCACTTTTGGTGATCTTTGAAACATGAACAGATGTACTGGCTTATTTGTTTTTAGCAAACAACTTTTCAATGTAAATGTTAATGTAAATACTGTAAACTTTTCAAACCATTATCTAATTGTCTCTTGTATTCTAAAGCATTGGCTTTTGATGTTTTGTGTTTGACACATTTTTTTTTCAGAGGTCTTAATTCAAACAAACATTACCTATATAAGATAATAATAAAAATGTTATATTCGTACACTTGCATGAAAAAGATTTTGCAGGAAACTTCCATCAGTACTAAGTTAAGTGCCATACGTGATACACACTTTGAGCGATCATGTTTTAAAAGAGATATAATTCACTGGGCAGAAGAGTCTCCTGCAGTAGGTTGCTATTGCTTTCTGAAATAGACTGGTTGCCAGCCAAGATTATAGAACCTAATCTGTCCTGTTATTTAACCCATAACTCTAGGGAAGAGGCAGATTAATACCTTTCCCAAGGATATTTGTGCATAAGTGAATGAAAGGAATTCAACTGGAATTTGAACTCGGCAACCCAATTTTCGTTCTGAGTCGATATCCACTGCACAATAACGCACTTGAGTATTCTAATTTCCTGAAAAACTGTTTGGAAATGCTTTTATGAATTTGAACCAATACTAACATTAACTGTTTGTTGAATGCCAAATATTTTGAGATATTCTGTGTCCCAGTTTGAGGGTTCTGTCCAAATAATATAAGCAATCACTATTTTTTTGTTTCTGTCCTGTCATCTTAAGTCATGAAATCATGTTATTATTCAGGTAAACTAAAACTATAACAAAATTTGGACACTATCTTGTTTTGAAGCTGGAAAATAATTGTAAATCTCTATATCTATATATAAATGTATGTAGATGTATGCTTTTGTTTATATTCATGTTGAAGTAATCATGAACATAAAAATACAGTGAGTGGCAAGTTTTAAAAATAATCTTCCAGTACAAGAATGTTTTCACCAATTATGACGCTTAATACTCAATTGGATCTGAGTAAAAATTTTCCTCCCATCCACCAAAAAAAAAAATAAAAAAATAAAAAATAAAAAAATAAAAAATAAAAAAATAAAAGATAGAAACATGCCAATAATCAGTGTCTTATTAGAAAACCCAAACACAAAAAGAGAGAAGTACAAATTAGAGTTTTAATCTTATTTACAATTTTTTTCAAATCTTCAATTTGTTTGTGTATTTGTCATGACAAGTGAATATTTCTCTTTTTTCACTTTTTTATTTGTTTTTTTTCTGTCACAGAATATTTATCTTCTTCTCCACTAAAACAAAACAAGTTGCTTGCTTTATTTTTTTTCTTTTGCTATCATTTTCTTTTTGCTAAAAACTTTTCCTTGAAAACACAGATTATTTTTTTTTCCCAGCAAGAAGTTATTGTCATAAAACAATATCCTGAAGACACGGTCTGAGAAACAAACAGTTGGGAGGTGTTCTGTTTTAATCCATTTAACCCCATTTCTTACCCACCCAATGTATTTCTTACCATCCCTCCAATACGTCTCTACCTTCTCTCCCTATTTCTTTGGACTATATCCCCAACACATTAGCCACAAGCACTTGCAACTTATTTCAAAACACTTGCAGTCCCTAGAAATTGATATTTGTTTAATCTAAAAAGTCATTCGGTTTGATGAACAGTGAAATCTATATTGTTGCATTAGTTAGTTACTGAGTGTATTTATACTGTCTGACAGACATTTGCTTCTTTAAGAGAAGCACTACTAAAAAATACTATTAAATTCTTTTAACAATTTGTTTAATTGTGATCCTAAATTTGTGTCATAACGTGTGTGACTACGAAAATTTTGAGCAAGGTCAAACTATATGAAAAATTATATTTTAAAGCCAAACAACAAAAAAATCACCCTTTAAATGATCAGTTACAAACATTTGTAAATCCAAAATGATGCTGCAGGGGAGGGCTGAACCCATAAATGATGCCTTTAGAACATGACTTGTAGGTTTTAAGCCAACAGAATATTTCTCAAATTTACAAAAAATAAGTTAATTCAATCCCTATCAATTCTTATGAAATGTTCATGAATTTATTTGCCCAGGCCAAATATTAAAGAGAATGAGGATCACAAAAAAGTGCTTTTATATATATATATATATATATATATATATATATGTATGTCCGAGTGAATACAGAACAAAGAAAAATTTTTTAAAATGTCCAAAACATTAATTTGAAACAGTGCTCGATATGTAATATATAAAGCTGTGAATAGCTGTCCACACCGCCTGATGAGACATTGTAGCTTCAATGTCAAAACAAATGTACTATTTGTAGTGGATATATAAAGAAAATTCTGTACATTTTCTAAAATATAATTTATAATAAATATATATATATATATATATATATATATATATATACATACACACACACATTTTTAAATCTCTTGATTTATATATTACAAAATAAATTAACCACATTTTATTGCTTGATGATCTTGTTTTAACACTGAAACTTAGTAATTATTAAGTTGCATTATGCTATTATTATAATAACAATAATAATTACCACATATTTCTGCTCTACTTTTGTATTGAGAACTTTTTAAAGTAAATATCTAACTGTGGAGTGTACTTCCATTAGTAACCATTACTTAAATTATTATTATATCTATATTTTATAAATTTGTGGCAATAGTACATTATTTATACTGTTCATATCCATACTTGTTTTAAAATAGTTAATATATTCCTACCTATATTTCTATCTATAACTATTTATCAATCTGTCAATATTTCAGTTGATTTTATAGTCTATCCTTCCATCTATTTATCTATCAATCAATCTTTACTATTTTTAACAATGCCTTCACAGCAAGAATGTTTGATTTAATTAATAAGAAAAGGTGGAAATATCAAATTTAAATGAGACAGTTTTTAGATCAAATGTCAAACATTTTTTCTTTTTACACTATGTTTCTTTGTTCAGAGCAGGCCATGCAAATTGATTGATACACAAAAGGTTCGAAATTTGAACTTGACAATTCAAGGCCAACACTTCAAAACATCATGATGGTTATTTATACAGAGATTTTTAAAATTTACAAATTGACCCACATATACCATACATACTTTAATTTAGTTAGATAATTTACAAATAGTTTCTTCATATTATATTTTATCACATATTCAGTCACAAACGAATTTTTAAATTTAATTTTTCAGCTTCAGAATCACTGAAAAGCCTCTATTATAAAATGTTATCTCATAGATTGCTTTTTGAGTAAGAAAAGTAATATATTTATAAAGGATTTTTAAGACACCCCCTCAGATAATTTTAAAAGAATATTTGGTCTAATTAATAAGAAAAGGTGGAAAGAGCTGACAAATATCATTTTTAAATGAGACAGATTTTAGACCAAATGTCAAATATTTCAGTAGCTTTTTTTTTCTTTACAGACCATGATTCTTTGTTCTGAGCAAACCATCAAAATTGATTGATACACGAAAAGTTCAAAAAATGAACTTTAAAATTCAAGGCCAGCTCTTAAAAGAATCACGGCGGTTATTTATGCGGACATTTTTAAAATTTACAAATTGACCTACGTAGATAATAAATACTTTGAGATTGGCTTGCTAATTTACAAATAGTGTCTTCATTTTATTATTGTATGTTCAGACTGAAACAAGAAGTTTTATTTATTCTTTCAACCCAGGAATTACTGAAATTACCTTATTGTAAACTTGAATTATGTTCATCAGCAAAAGGTACAACCCAAAATGCCAAATAAATGTGGGAGATACCAGAATCAAGCAAGTACAAAAATTTAAATACCTAGGAAGTGTCCTAAACTGGATATTTAAAATGCGACATGGAGATTCGAAGGTGAATTGGCATGGCAAAAGACATGTTCCAGAAGTTGAGCAAAGTACTAACACACAGGAAAATCTCACTGGAAACAAAGAAAAGAGTGATGCACTGCTATGTGATGTCAGTTCTTCAATATGGCAGTGAATGCTGGACAATATCATTGAAAATGAGGACAAAACTGGAAGCAGCGGAAATGTGATTCTACAGAAGGATGCTGCAGATATCATGGACTGCAAGCAACGATGAAGTGTTGGAAAGAATGGCAACAAAAAGGAAATTGATACTGAGCATCAGGAAGAGACAACTGAAGTTCCTGGGACATGCAATGAGGAAGGAGAGCCTGGAGAACCTGATAATGACTAGCCAAATAGAAGGAAAGAGAGACAGGGGACGGCAGCGGATAACATATCTGCAGGGCTGATCAGGCGGCTGACGAAACAGGGGTTGACAGGAGTAATGGGAGCAAACATACTAGGAGCCACAAAGGATAGGGAGATGTAGAGAACCATGATCGCCTAAGTCCTGAAAGGACAGGGCACATAGAAGAAGAAGAAGAATGTATTTAAGGGTTTTTAAGGTCCCATCTTAATAACTTTTATCAAATGTGATTTACACATTCTTTTTGCCCCCAAAACTGGATTGAGGTTAAATAAGAATGAAGCTTTCCAAGGTTAAAAATCTGATAAAACAGAAAAAACTGAAATGTAAAATTCACCTTTTTTTTTTGTTAGAAAATGTTCATTGGTGTTCTTTGAAATCTGAAATTAAATGATAAAGAATTTTTAGGATTCCCAAAAGTAAAAAAATCAATAAAGTTTCTGCAATAAAACATTTAATCAACAATTCATGAAAATATTAAAACCAAATCAGATATATTTGGAAACACATAGCCTTATTTTTGTCCTGCAAACAAAAGTAAGAAAAATAGTTCCAAAGGAATAAAAGTTTTTTTCTTAATTCAAAGAATATTTTGTCATATTAGTGGCAATATCTACAATCTAACTTGCAAAATAACTGATGAAAATTTACCAGTGACAAGTTTTAAGATTTTGTTCACTTGTCTTTTTTTATACTGTCTCGTTAGACTAAGACATTGAAACATTTTTATTAAGACCCTTTCAGTAACATGCAGAGGTTTGGTGATGCCCAGAGCCAAATTCTTTATTGTATGCCCTTAAGACTTAAGACTCAAGTTGGTGGGGGGGGGACTATATGGCCTAGTACTGAGAAATGTGAGAAAAGAAGACATCTTAAATATGAAGATGAAACATGAAATAAATACTTCATTCAAATTAATTTGGGTGACCTTCTAATATGGGTTCCCAAGGCCACGGCACCCTCTGTCCCCTACCCTTCTAATATTGGTTCCCAGGATCACTGCACCCTCTGTCCTCCTACCCTTCTAATATGGGTTCCCAAGGTCACTTCACCCTCTGTCCCTCACCCTTCTAATATTGGTTCCCAAGGTCACTTCACCCTCTGTCCCTCACCCTTCTAATATTGGTTCCCAAGATCACTGCACGCTCTGTCCCCCACCCTTTTAATATTGGTTCCCAGGGTCACTGTACCCTCTGTCCCCCCACCCTTTTAATACTGGTTTCCAGGGTCACTGCACCTCCTGTTCTGCACCCTCTCGTACACTACTGGATCTTTTTTAACTTAGATTTTTCCACTTTTTGCAGATTTTGTTTCTGTCTAATTTTTCATCATTTTTAGTTGATATATATTTTTTCAATAAGATTATTTCTTCATTAGTAATGGACAACAAAAACCCTTTATGTCTACTATCCAGACTCTCTTCCCCTTTACTAGTATATGCCATGTCCTTTCGGGACGTGGGCAGTCATGGCACTCTACAATTTTCTATCCTTTGTAACTCTTTGTAATGCTAGTCTTTTCACTGTCTCTTCAATTCCTGTTCTGTCATTTATCCACATTTGTAAGGTAGATAGTCGAGTTCTTCCTCCTATCCCTTTTGCATCTGATATATTCTATGAGGGTCAAGCTTTCCAGGCCCTCACTCCTTGTTATGCATCGCAAAAATTCTGAGTACTAGTAGCTTTTTATTTCCATTTTCTTTAAAACTTCTTTGTTGCTTACATGTAATAGGGATTAAGATCATCTCATGTCTGGTTAGTCACCAGTTAATGGAGGTTAGTAAGATAAAGTTATCACATTGGTTAAGTCACTAGATAATGGGTGAGCTATGGAAGAAAGGAATATTTTCCCAGTTTGGATTTCCCCCATTATGGGTATTATTTCATCCATATAATAACATCTTATCTAATGGAATAGCTGAAAACATGTTTTGTTCTCAGAGACTGCGAAATCATAAATTCACTTTTAAAGCATCAGCTGATTCTTAGAGTTGCTTTGTACCAGTAAAAAACCTTGGGAGTGGTAACAGAAAAATCAAGGTGTCATCAGTGCATAATAAGAGAGACCTAGCGTCCCATTCTTTCCTATGCTGAGAACATGTTTATTAAATCAAAATATTTTCAGTGCCATCAGACCCAAGAAATTCTGTGCAACTTAATATGAATATATCATAAGCTGCTTTCTCAAATGATATACTAATATCATTACTTTGAACATAACAATTCAGTAGACATATGTAATGGACAAAATGTAGCAAGCCTCTCACTGCTTTATTACTATTTCAATAGGAAGTATTCAGAGAAACTATATTCCTTTGTTCCACCTGTTTTAACTTTCACGGCCATGCTATACACATTGTAGCAAAGCACCTTCATTTCCTTTGTATTCCACAGTGAGATGTAAGTTTGACTCCAACAGATTCTTACCATGAATCCCTATTTTAATCATAACCAAGTCTAGCATTAATAGTTACCTTCCCCACATATTCTCATAAATTGTGCATCTTACTCTATAAATCCCTACCTTGAGTGGCTCATGGGTCTTGTATAAGGCAGATATTATTGCAAAAGATCTCAAAATCCTGATATGCTAGTGCCATTCTAAAAAATATTTTTATTCTACTACAGTATGATTTTAGTAATTTTCATCATATATTTAATGAAATAGATTTTGAAGTAGTTTTATAGAGGAATGTGTATAATTTTGTGCATGCAAATACAATATTGTAATAGAAGACTAGAAAAAAGTATGAAATCATATATTTTAACTTTAAACATCAAAATTTGCCAAAGTAGAAAATTGATACTGGTTTATTTGTATGATATAAACAAAGCAAGCAATGATTTAAAGCAATCAGTAAAGTATAATAAATGTGAATGATTTCTTATAGAGAATTACAGTACAGATAGACAAAGCATAATCTTTCACTGAATATTACAACATGCTACTGTATAATTTGCACCTAAGTGAATGCAAGGAATTCAACTGGAGCTGAGTTTGAATTCCAGTTGAGTTCCTTGCATTCACTTATGTGCAAATGCCTTTGGGAAAGGAATTAATCTGTCTCTTCCAGTTATGGGTTAAATAAGAGGACAGATTGGGTTCTATAGTCTGGCATCCAGTCTACCGCAGAATGTAATGGCAACCTACTGCGGGATAACTTTCTGCCTGGTCAGTCATGTCTTCTTTGAGACATGATCACCCAAGTGTCTATCACGTATGGCACCTAACTGACTGACTGTATAATAGTACACAACAAGCAAAAAAACTGAATTCTAACAGCACTGGTATTTCAGCAAACAGTACAGACTACTATACATATTGTATTATTAGTAACAATATTTACTGTAATAATATGGCTGGCTTTGAATAATTTATTACTTATAACAATTTTGTATGCCTAGTAGATTCGATACACTATCTTACCAATACAGCACTTAGTCTTCCATCTGTAACAAAGTTGTATAAATTGCAGGACAGTTTTTTTTAATTCATTTAAAGATAAAAATAAGTTGTTTTATGCAAAGTCAAGTATTGTAAATCAATGTAAAAAGAAGATGCCATTGTATATCAACAGTTGTTGTTTCTTGACTTGAGGTGGTTCTGCAGAAGAATACCGAGAACTCTATGGACAGCACATGTGGCCAAGAAGGTGTTTTAAGGAAAATGGAAGCAAAAAATAGACTAAGAATAATAAAGTGTTCAAATTTCTGTGACAAATAATGAGGAAAGAAGGCTCAGAATATTTTACACTCAGAAGACCTATTGAAAGCAAGTGAGACAAAAAGAAACAGTAAATAATCTCGCTTGTCTAAATGGATGGCAGTACAGAGACGGGGTGGGATGGGAAGGGGAAAAACATTGCTTCAAACTACAATGTTGTGGAGAGCCATAATGACCCAAGTCCTAAAGGAATATAAATTATAAAAGAAGAATGCAGAGTAAAACTTTGAAAGAAAAAAAATGCTTCTTTGCATAAATTTCCTTTGTTTCAGGTTTTTTGGTTTGTGCCATGAACTTTTATTTCAATGTTCATCAGTCATTCATAAAGTGGAAAAAATTGTTTGTTTTTCTAAGTATTTTCCACAATTTAATTATTTTTTTTAACATAAAAATTGCTGACTAAAAGGACAACATCTTCATTGTTCTGTATTTATGTAATGTTATGGTGTAAAAAGGTATGCAAGAAAGAATAAAAGAAAGAAAGAAAACAGCAGGGGTAAAAAAAATACTGGTATGTCATAGATCAATTGTGTGCGTAAGTGTCGTTTTTTTAATTTATAATCAATAAAAACAAAAAATAGATTTGCTTGCAAAAAAATCTTTTAGTTTTGATAAAATATTGATATTGTTTTAGAGACTGTGATAAAAATGTTTCTTTCTTTTTGGCTTTGGTTTCTTTTAAAATGTTGGAAAACTTGGAAAAAAAAAAGAAAGAAAACTTTGACCAACTAAAATCCAAACTTATGAAATTATAAACATGAAATGCTAATGAAAGAAGCTGAACTGAGTGAGTTTTGAAAAGACCCAAATAGTTGCAAATTATAAATAGATGAGACTTAACCTTGCCATATGTTGTGGGTAGTTTCATGAGTATTTAACAAACGATGCATATGTATGAGATTCTTAGGCGTGCAGACATTGTGCAACAGATGCCCGGCATTGCTCTAGTTTAGATGTTCTAAATATTGTCATTTTCCTTTCCAATCCCCTGTGCATACCTCTGCCATCCCCTGAGGCTTCATCATTCTATTATTTGCATAAAATTGATGGTTTCATGATGTTTGCTACGACAGATGAAATAATTTCTATGTTGGTAAGTAGAAAGTTTAATCAAAATACTGGAAAGCATTTAGTAACAAGTCCAAACCTTATGAGTTAGAGGTACAAGGAAATACATGGATTTCCCATTTGTAAAAGTTCTATCTGGCCATTAAAACACCAAGTTTTGATCTCAAAATAATTAAAATAAAATGAGACTATTATATTTATAAATATATAAATACATGTTTGCTACAAACAAAGAATATTCATTTCCATGACCTTCCATGGAACTTTGTGTGTGTGTCCATTACCTATAGACTCTGAAACGGCTGAACCGATTTTTTAAAAATTTACACAGTTGTACTATAAGCGTCTGCGAGTGTTCTTAGCTAGGTTTTGTGTTGAGGTACCCCCGATAAATATCAAAAATCGATAATCGAAAAAAAAGGGTAATAGAAGCAGTGGTCTGATTTTAATCAAATTTGATACACTTGTAAACAAAGACATAAGAAACACTATTCAGAAATTTCAAGGTTGCAGTTCTTACAATAGTGCAGAAAATTGATTATATATATAAAAGGCAAGATGTTTCTGTGTGTATGTCTGTTTATCTGCCTGTATGTCTGTATTTTTTCAGCCCTTTTATTTTAGTTTTTGCTTCGGGTTTGGCTCTAAGTAGGTATAATCATAGTTCTTAGTCTCAGCTATGATACCATTTACTCAGAGGACTTATTTAGCCTTCAAAATTCAGTTTACGAAGAAAAAAAACTTATTTGATATCGATACCAGGAAATCAAAATTTGACATACATCCATTCATTTTTCTTTCATGACCATGCATTAGTTTTAAAGCTTTCATTACACCTTAGCAATGCCGGGCTACACTGCTAGTATGTATGTATGTGTATATATATATATATATATATATATATATATATATACTTCATTTGGAAATAACTAATTTCCAAATGAAAAATATTCAAAGTTTTACAATATAAATGTATTGAACACATGTTAATACAGCTGTGTATTGGTCTAATTTAATTATTACCAAAAAACTAACTATATATATATATATACATATATATATATACATACATACACATGTGTGTAAAAATGTTCTTTTATCATGTTATTTTCTCCATCCACTCAATTCTCATGCAGTTTTCTTCACATCAGTGTTCTCATCCTTCACTTACTCATTTTCCGACTCCACTGTAACTTGGTCCTCTTTTTCATCACTTACTGCTTACGTAATGCCCTGCACATCAGTGGCAGTACTGCCATGCTTGGGGGAAAATGATTAGGTGCATGGAATCAGAGAAGGGAAATTTTAACTTGTGTATAAGCAGTGTATACACACATGCCAGTCATCAAAAGAACTCAATTCATTTCTGAAGAGTAATGCATATATCACAGAAGTGGAAACTGTTTTTTAAAATTTTCTTCTCTAGAGAGGTCACTCATAATGGGAGTATAATATATTAGTCATCCATATACAAGCCTGTTTTGCTGTATCACAGAAGGTAAATTTTAATATGACAAAACCTTAAAAATGCCTTCTCTGATTCCATGTGTCTATGGCTTAGGAGGTAACAACTTTGACTGACACCAAATTAATCAAGTGGATGTGTCTAGCCACACTGATGAGCTGTGATACAGCAAACAGGCTTGTATGTAGATGAAATATATATATATATATACACACACACACAAATATATATATATATATATATATATATATATATATATATATATATATATAAAGTCAAAGTAGAGTGTGAATGAAATCAAGCATGGCTGATCATGTATGGAGAGAAAAGTGTAATCATCAGGAATGAAGTGAAAAAACTGGTCAAAGAAAAACATGGGAGAGTTTGACATCTAATAGACTCAGCCTATATACTAGGCTACAAGGACCTTGCCTTGTTAGTAGGCTTAGAAAATGAAATAAATACAAGCAGAGGACATATACCAAGACATGGCAGTGGAACAAGAACTGTCCAACATTGTAGATTAAATAAAGGGTTCAGTTCAAAATTTTCTGTAGGTTAATCAATTGCGATAACAATTGTCCAAATGTAAATAGTGCATATAGTAATTCCTCTTCATCCCAGAAATTCAGACAGAAATAGAAAAAGACATTTTTTGATAGTTTATTGTGGCTTCATCAGATTCTTGAAGATACAATAATAAGTG